>CAJQZM010039968.1:27544-51224 GCA_907164665.1 Colias nastes | reverse complement strand
AGGAACAGGAAACCGCCCACTGCATCCCATAACCTGATGATGGAGAGTAATTATTGTAGTTATAAAGTGTACGGGCCTATCCCGTACTTGTATATAATTAATTAATATAATTAGAAATAAAAGAATTATTAAACTATTGAAACTTGTATTAAACAGAAACTTGTAATAAAATGGATGAGTCACGCGAGGTACTCTTAATGACCGTCGACGATGAACTGATTTGAAAATAATATAAAGTTTAAAATATTGGAAACAATTTGAGTTACGCAACATGCAAGCAAAGCGCCTTATTGCACTTTGGACGTGCTTGCTCGTACATAAAGAAAAAGAAAATGAGGATGACGATGGAAATGGAGATGAAAACGGTAATGGGGATGGAGTTGAAAATGAAGATGCGAATGAAGATGACAATGAAATGTAAATGAAAAATGAAGATTCAGTTAAAACAGCATAGCGCAGCTGATCGATTATACTAAGAAAATTATAACTTGACAATAAAAAAATGGTTAAAATAATTATTCATTTCAGCATAATGTAAAGTGTTGGAAAATTCCCCATAACAAAATATCCGAAAAAATCTACAGACATAATAATTCCCTGTTCAACTCTTACCAATAAAAATTCCACACTACCGATCAAAATTATCTTACAATTATTACAAAAAAGTTTAAATACCCTAGTTTTCCTACGATTCTTAGGTAGTCTTAAAATAATAATTAAAAATCACTACATAGTATAAAACAAAGTCGCTTTCTGTGTCCTTATGTCCCTTTGTATGCTTAAATCTTTAAAACTACGCAACGGATTTTGATGCGGTTTTTTTAATAGATAGAGTGATTCAAGAGGAAGGTTTAAGTATATAATTTATTAGGTTTTAGACAAAGCGGGCGAAGCCGCAGGCGGTAAGCTAGTAAAATAATAAAACAAACCTAGAATGTGCCAAAGCCTGTTGGTTCTGAGTACACGGCCCCTGTATGACTTCAGTGAGAGTGTTGAACACTTGAGACGCAACTCCGATCGCTTTGAAGAAATTCGCTTTACCGGCTGGGTCTATTAGTTCCTGGAATATAAATTATGTTGTTATTATAATTGAATTTATTACTTCTCTTTTGGTAGGGGTTTTAGATGGTGAAAATATTATATTTTCAGGTACTTTTTTAAGTACCTTTGGGAGGTTGGCGATCATCGAGTTCATCAAAACCAACATTTTCAGGTATACTAATGTGGTTTTTCAGATTTAGCATGTGAAAAATTACGAGATTTGATCAAAGATTGATAACGATATGTTTGTAATTAGCAATCAAGAAAAAGTGCTTTTTCATTTAGAATAAACGAAACACAGACAAAATATGTTAAGGCTATAGTTATTACATAAATAGACATAGACATCATTAAGACAATTATAATCCCTAGATTTTATAAGCTATAAAACCATCGAGAATTAGTTTAAAAACACAAACCTTGCTCGAATAATGCCAGTAGAAGTCCATGATAGATTCTTGCAATCTCAGCAGATAGTCCACAGTGCAAATGACGACGTTCACAGTTGTCGTGTTACCGGCTTGCGTACGGAGGTAGTTCTGCCATTCTAAATATAGATAAAAATTCAAATAATATAGTAGTTTAAATAAGTAAAGAGATAAGTGATAAGTAGGAGAATGTTCTTTTAGGTGGAGAATGTTAATAGACTGATGATGGCAATAATATATAAATTGATAAAATATGTATCCAGTGAAAGATCAAAATTTCGAAGGGCTTTGTAACGCAAAATTAATTATTTTGAACCTTTTCATTAAAAAAAAAACTTAATAAGGTAACAGCATATCATAGAGATGACAGTATAACTAACGTCGCAAAAATACGTTTGATTGAAAGCAGGATTGGACGAAGTTTGATAAGCAGGACAAATTATGAAACCTTTATCTGTTAGTAATTTAATTTCTGCTATTTTCGAGATAAAGAAAACAAAATATGATAACTATTATGATCTACAATGTTTTTCAAGCAATAATATTTCCTTACAAGTAATAGTTGGATTGTAGCTATTTTTTATGAGAATCTCACCCAAATTGTGTCCTTCACAAGTAAGTTGTATGAACCGGAACAGCGCACAAGTGAATTCCGCATCATGCATGTTCTTCTCACCAGCTGCTCCTTCTAGCCCCACACCCAGACCTGGGAATATGTGCTTTATTAGTATTACAATAAGGTTTATATTTGTTTTTTAGCTCTTCGAACAAAATCTGACGATTTTGTGCTTTATTGTGATTGTAATAAGATTTAAAATCGTGTGTGTCTTACACACCTAGACCTGGGAATATGTGATTTATAGTGGTGGGAATAAGGTTTAAAATAGTTTCTTTACTCGTGAATAGCAAACAAAGCACATAATCGTATGATCCTATATCATACGATTATGTGCTTTGTTGTTATTGTATTAAGGTTAATAATCCTTTTTTATTCTCACTGCTTTATTGTTATGGGAATAAGGTTTAAAATTGCTTTTAAGACCTATGATCAGGATTTCATGATTATGTGCTTTATTGTAATGAAAATAAGGTTTAAAATATTTTTCAAGGCACACGCACAGACCCGGCGATTATATGCTTTATTTTAATTGTAATAAGGTTTAAATTAATTTACCTTCTGCTTTTGTATTTCTCTCAAAAGCGTCCAAGTCGAGTACAGAACAGGAATTCATCAAACCGGCGATGGAAGTAAAGAAGCCGACGTCTTTCTTGTCTTTTAGGTGGTTTAACATTCCCTGTAATATAAATAGTGAGTTAATAGAAATAGTGAGTCTAGTGAGATTAGGAATTTAAATTGTTTGAGCTATTTTGGTGTAATATACAATTTATGATTGTCTACTTTGTCTTTATTGTTTATATCTAAGTTTTATAACTAAGGACCTCCTTCATTCATAAAACTGTTTGTAAAAAATATATGTTGTAATATGGGATGATGACGACGGTGGCGATGATGATTATTATCATCCTGATGATGAGCATCACAACGATGATGATTTTTAACATGATGATAAGCATCACAACGATGATAATGATTTTTATCATGATGATAACAATGACGATGATGTTCATGATGATTATTATTATCATGATCAGAACAATCACAACGATGATGATGATGATTTTCATGATGACAACGATGAACATATAGGTAGTGTTAATGATAATAATGTTGTCATTGGTGATGATGAACTCACCATTTGTATATCAATATTGCCTCCTCTCAATATAGATATTCCCAATTGTAAAGTTTTCATCACCATATCACTAGGACAACCTTTCGAAGCAGATATGTGAAGTAACACCATTTCAGCTACACCTCTGTTAGCGAGACGCGCTTGGTGGAAGAGGAGCTTTTGTTTCTCCATTTCTTGTTCCTGTGTGGAAAGTTGATTTTATAGGCATATTTTGGATGGTTAGGATAATGGCGGCAGAGTATTTTAAAGCATTTTTGCAATAAGACAGCATTTTAACGTAATTAGAGTGCGCTGGTCATATTTTTTACCAAAATTTTTGTCATGTTTTTTTTGTAATAATTTTTTTATTATTTCTTGACGTATTTTAACAATAATTTTAGTGTTCATAACTCTTTATTCATAGTATTTTACAGTCTAAAACTTCTATGATTGAATAATTAATTCTACCCGATTCTTCTCTTACCGCATCTTATGAAGTGCCAATAAAGCGCAAAATAAAAAGAGCTTTTGAAAGCTTATTGAAATATAAAAGTCACATTCACCTTTTTACCTACCATAAACACATCCATTGTTTTCTGCATGTAACAATTATTTACAAATATAGTAATCATTATTTGATGTTAAGCATTTTTTTTACAAAAGGAAATTGATTTAAATACGTAAATAATATCGAGGGTAACAAAAAAATACTTCTTTAACTCAGGCCAATTATTTAACGTTTATTTTGTTTTTGGTGGATATCCACAAATTAAAATAGGTTCCTTATAGCTACAAGACTATCTAATAATTACATTTCCATACCAATTTGCATGAACATGTTTTTTATATTTCGCGCTCTGTTATAATGTAGATATTTGTGCCATACTCGAAATAAAAAACACAATTTTTTTTAAATCTTTTGTAATTTTTTGTATTTTTTTTTGTAATTTTTTAAGCTATTGCATAGCTTCTATCGCGGGCCTTGAGCGCGGGGACCGAATCGAAAAATTTCGTAACGAAAAAACCTCACGCTCCCCACTCCGACGGGCGGAGGTGTGGCTTGAAGGCATAGCATGCAATAGCTTTACCGCGGCAGTCCCCGAGTGCCACACGTCATTTTTTTTTATAATTTTCAACTCACATGTATACTGGACTTGCCCTCATCCTCCTGCTCGGGCTCAGCGCCCTCCTCCTCGTCCCCCCCCTCCTCCTCCTCCTCACCACACGACCGCGCTATTATATCCGCGTACGACATGTACAGGGGGTCCTCCTGTAGGAGAATTATTATTTTTGTGTTGAGAAATAATTTTAGTGTAAAGTGTTTGTGTGGGTAGATATAGATATATGGTGAAATACATTTTTTTATCTATGCTAATATTATAAAGCTGAAGAGTTTGTTTGAACGCGCTAATCTCGGGAACTACTGGACCGGTTTGAAAAATTCTTTCGGTGTTAGATAGCCCATTCATCGAGGAAGGCTATAGGCTATATATCATCACGTTAAGACCAACAGGAACGGAGCCACGCGAGTGAATCCACGGAGCTAGTTAAAATATACTGGGAAATCCTAGAACATACTGACTCTTTCTAGAAGTTAGAACATTATAGAATAATCTAGAAACGTCACCTGCAAAGCTCCCGATCGCTCAGTCATGGCTCCACGACAGAATGTTGTAACCAATTGGGTCAATGGATCCGGTTTGCCTTCTTCTTCTACAACGTCACTCTTCTTTAATTCTGCGTCTTCGAATGATTGCTAAGGAAAACGGTAGGATTAAATTTTTTAAAGTTGTTCTTATAAATCAAATGTTGGTAAGCAAACTAAAAGTCTGTAAAAAAAGTGGTGATGACAGCTTTTGCTTGTATCTTTCTTCTTTTATTATTGCATTTATCAGAGACAAGTCTTGATAAGAGCCAGTGCTAAAGAATAAACTTTAATTCTAATAATTATTATCAATTTCTATATCTTTCTCTATTTTCGGGATTTGTAAGGTATTTTATTTGATATCTTACCGTCAAATCTTCTATCATGACTTCTTGTCCGATGTTCTCTTCTTCCAACCATAACTCGTAGTAAGTCCTTGCGAAGATGTTACATGCTCTATGCCTGTTACATTTAATTGTATGTTAAAATACGTAAAAAAACATTATTTTTATAATTTAAAATACTCAATAGTATTTTTTTCAAAAATAACTTAGGCTCATTTATAAAGCAAAAATGTTAAAAGAGACTTTTTTAACAAACTGTTGCGATTAAATAATCCAATAAAGTCTCAAGTTTGTTGAAAGAAGTCTCTTGCACAAATCTTTCTTAGAAAAATATCTAGCTAATTCTTTTAAAATTATGCACACACTACTCAGCAACTTTTTACATTAATTCGATTTTTTATCTTTGATCTATATATTACATCGCATTTAAAACCAAACAAAAATCCTTAAAAAAATGTCTACACAATAAAATGAAGTCCACTCAAACACCCATACCGGCTCAACTTATAAAGATGCGTGGATCGCAAGCAAGCCATAGCGGCTCGTTTCCGCGCGGCGCAGAGCACTCGCTTCCAGTTGTTAGTTGTTTGCTTCGGCTTTGTAGCCTGTCCACGCAGCATGCAAGATCATGCGGGTTAGTCTGGAGTTTTGGTTATTTTTTAACCATTTATTTAAGAAAAAGGCTTGGTTTATTGGTAATTGGTTAAGTAATAAAAATTTTTTGTGAATAAATCAGGTAAAAAATGGTAATGGTAAAATTCAATTACATTTTTCATTCATTTACTGTAAATAAATGAATGAAATATAATTTTTTTTGGGTTGTTATGGATAATAATATAAATTGGGATACATATATTACTGTGTTAGCAGATTCATATAAATTACGAAATACGAGGACCAAACACAAAGTCATCAAGACAAAGTTAAGAACACAAAAAATAATCTGAAAAAATTAATTGTTCACAACATAATAATAAACGACATATCAAAACAACTAGCATTGAGTTAGACAAATAGGCAAAAAATTCCCCTGCGATACAAAAAAAAAAAAAAAATTTTCGCAAAGATATTTCCACACAACACTCGTATATAAACCTTGGCAACGAATGCAGTGATGTTTGTCTGAAACAGGCGATAACCGCTCGCTTCCTTTGGATGGACACGACGGAACGGTAAACGTTCTTACTCATTTGTTGCGGGTGGTCGATCTATTGGAAATATCGGGGAAACGGGTAAAATATATATAAGGAGGAATATTTGTATGTATTGATAAAATATGAATGGTTCCGAGATTGTAATCAAAACATACGTAAATACAAAAAAATAAAACCACACAATAATACAAAAAATACAATAACGTAAAGAAATAACAGTACAGAAGTTCTAATTTATTAATTTTTTCAGTAAAAAAAAAACTGCATTTATAATACACATTTTACATAATTCTGCTAATTCATCTTCATACCAGAACCATCTTACTTATATTGTCAAAGTAGCCTTTTAATTAAATTTTTTTCCATCTAAAACCGTTATTCTAACAATAGGAACCGTTTTAATTCATTAAAAATACACACTGATTACGCATCAAACAAAAATGAATCTTAATCCGTACCCATAAAGCACATAAATTTCAATAAATCATTTTTATCCTCAATTCTAACACCCTCCATCAAACAAAAATGAACCCTACTCCCTTTCAATAAAGCACACTCACCATATGCAATCCGAACAGCACTTTGCTCATAGCGACAATCCTTTCCACAGTATCATCTATAATCTTTGCCTTATTCTCCGAAGTCTCCACAGTTATAGTTGTCTTGCTCTTAGAACCCAATTTGCTATATAAATAGTGTTGCCAGGACATTTCGTCCGCTGGGTCTATTTTATCTGGCAACGTTAGTTGGGTCTTCGCGAATTCCGCTACGTCTTGTTCGGACATTTTCTGGAAAAAAAAATAACTGTGAAGTCTGATGATGGTGGTGTATTAATTTTGGTATTTTTTATAGTAGTAAATGCCATTTCATTATCTTTTCACAATCGATGATAGTTTAAAAAAATATCAAACATAAACATGAATTGGACAATATCAAGTTAGCATTGATAAAAAATCAATTACTTATGAAGATGATTGTGACTATAGCCAGATATTATGAGATGATAATGATAAAACAGATCAAAAAATATCATCAACATTATAATATTGATGATGACGATGAATATGACGCTGGTAATGACGACGATTCAGATGGTGATAATGATGATAATATTAACGATGCTAAAAGTGGTGCTACTACTATTGCTGCTTATGATAATGACTATGATGAGGATGGTGAAGACATCGATTATAATAAATATTAGATACTCATAAAGTTTACGATGGTAATAGAAAGGAAGGATAAAAGCGTAATGATAGCGAATACGATGAATTTACTGATAAATAGCTTTCCGCCTGCGGCTTCGCCCGCGTTTTCAAAGAAAAACCCGCATAGTTCCCGTTCCCGTGGGATTTCCTGGATAAAACCTAGCCTATATTACTCGTGGATAATGTAGCTTTCGAATGGTGAAAGAATTTTTAAAATCGGTCCAGTAGTTTATGAGCCTATTCATTACAATTAAACAAACAAAGTTTTCCTCTTTATAATATTAGTGTAGATAACCCTACCTTCAAGAAGCGATCCTTGCAATGTTGCACGAGCTCCTGTTCCCGTCCCGCAAAGAGATTCAGCCCCACGGGCAGCAGCCGCTTGAGACAGGCCACCATTAGCGACGCTTGCACTTCCTTGTCCTTGTCGCGCTTCTTGTCGCGGTTCTTCTTCTTCTTCTGCTTTGTTTTTTGTCACGTTACAGTGTTGGGTTTTGACGAATAATGAACAACTAGACTCACAGTCTCAAAGCAAAACTCTACCAATATTTGTATCAGGCAGAGTTTTCAAATGATTGCAGGACTTTGAACGTTATTGCCACGAAATAAGGTGATGATTTCAATATTTTTTTTGTATTTATGACGATCAGATTTTTGACGAACTTTTAATGTGCGATTCTGAGTTTAGCTGTTTATAGTACGTCTATAATGATTTGGTGTAATTGTGAACCCTGAAGTTTTTCCTCCGAAAATAAGTCTTTGCTATGATGTTTTTAAACGTATAGGTGAATGTAAAATTATGAAACGGGAAGTAGGAAAGTTCTCAATAAACTTAAATTGTGGAATAAAAGTCTTCAGAGCTTACAATTATGTAATAATAATATAAATTGTGTCTCAATGTCGTTAGTATAATTTTAAATTAAATTGTAAAAATTGTAAATTAAGCTTTAGGTTTAAGTAAGTATAAAAAATATATCAAGGAGAAATATCTAAGCTACAGAAAATTTTGTGGAAAACTTATTCATTTCTCGTTTTTAATTCCATCATTCAAACTTCATTTAAATTATATTTCAAAAAGTGAACATGCGTCTGTCTACTGTGTTTTGTAAGTATGGTTGTTTGTACCAAGCAAATCAAATAATACTAAGCTATTAAAAAAAGCAAACTACTCCACATAAAATAATTTTACCTTTTGTGTTTTAATTATTCTATGTTATAAGAAATTTTAAACTCGATCCTTCGAAAGAATCAAAATAGACAAGGATGCAATTGCCTCAAAATACCTTCAATCAATGAAAAACATCAATCATACCAAAATGTGCTATAAATTCATACAACCTAAACAATACTTACAAGTTAGTGAACACACGGAAAGAGAAAGAAGACAGTACAGAGGGACAAACAGACAAACACAATTACCTTTCCGCCACCTTGAGGGGTGCCATCAACAATCGTAGTCACTCGTCTAGTCGCTGTGGGCATTATCAACACCTATGTGCCAAAAAAGTGCTTAATACACATAGAAAAGGCTCTGCACAAGCTATTTGCGCCTTTAAAGAAATAGGAATAGATGACATAATGGCGTGAACAAATTTAGCAACTTACCATGTTGTCGATTTCGTTGGCGGATATGAAGTTCTGTTCTTCCTTGAGGAAGTATTGGCTCTTCGACCAGATGTTGAATATTTCGGCCACGTGGTTGTACAGTTCTTCCGCCTCTGTAAATAAAATAATTTTGTGAGTAGATCAATTTTTAGATAAAGCTTGGTAAGTATCAATTAATAAATATTTTGTAGTCAATTATTAATTTTAATTAAATTATCTGTTTAGCAAGATTTTGCATGCTTTTCTGTTGGTTTCCAGAAAAGAGAAGTTTCCATTTCATTGTTTAATTTACATAAATTGGACAAAACAATTATAACAGTATCAAGATTTATTTAACCAAGTTCTTCTGAACTTTTCTAGTCCAGACCTTTCAATCTAATTTAAAGCTTTAAATCCATATTATTCTCAATGAATTACCTAGATATGGCAAACAAATATAAATCTTTGATTCAAAGTAAAATGCACCGTAATTCAATACTCACCAGGCACATTATTCCTCAGCCAGTGGTTTCTCTGCAAGTCCACATACTTGATAAGAAGCGGGTAGAACGAATAAATATCGCGCACTAGGAGCTGCCAATCTTCTTGTATTTGGGACTCCACTTGGGAGGTGTCGTCTGTTGATGACTGTGAAAATGAGGGTAGGAGTTAATTCAATTTAATTGACAAAATAGTACTGGAAATTTTAAAATGGTACTGTAGTTGAATATAAGACATAAATTAAAACGATTTTAGAAGTAGTAATAATGTGTAAAATATAAATGATATAGTGGTAGTGATAAAGCGAGGTCAGAATTTATTTATTTATTTATTTATCTACGATACGTTAATAGAAGGCAAAACCCTTTCTTCAAACTTTATCATGTATGGCAATGGTGTCTAGCTGTGAACACATAATTAATGTTTGTAATGTCGACGTAACTCCGCGCTGTGCACTATAGTGTACACCGCAACTCCTCGCCGTGCACTATATTGCACACTCACCTTGATGAAGCCGCGCAGGCTCTCCTCCTTGTGGAACATGTTGTCGGTGCGGCGGCGCACGCGCTCGGCGAGCGGCAGGAACGCGTCGCGCAGCAGCTCCTCCGAGCTGTTCACTATTATCTGCTGCGTGTAAGTTGCGATACGCGTCATCCAGGGAGCACTCTCATTACCTAAAATAAAATAAAATAAAGTTTATTTGACTCAGAAACACACACATGGAATATACAGATCTAATTTGCAGGTACATACATTTTGTTACAACCAGGTTTAAACAATGACCCCTATGCTATTATACATTAACATACCTATGTTCTTCTTGATCAGTTTTAGCACGTTCTTGAGGAGTTGGTTCATATGCTCCGCCGTTACCATGGTTACGTGGTTGCTGGAATTTAAAATTCAGAAATTTTCTTTAAAAAAAGAGCGTGTGTGTCAGCTAAAAATAGCTATTACAAAAATAATAACTTAAAACAATGAAGTGTTGTTTAGATCAGTATTTTTGATTCGTTAATTGTTAGGTATTATACTTTAAAAATGTACTTGAAACAGTTATCGAAAGCTATTTATTAAACAGAAAATTTAACGATTCACTTTAAAAACCGGTGTTAACGGTAGAAGTCAAAACTAACGTAAATACATTTTACTTGATAAAGTAACCAACTGAAAACACTTATCAAAATAGTTATCACATGACCTTCCAATTACCAGTACTCGTAAGTTCTCACAAACGTCACATTTATAATAGCAGAAATATGTGTACAAACTGTCTAATTTATTATAGCAGAAATATGATTCAAATTAAAAATATCAGAAATAACTTACCCGCCAGTAGGAGTGACATTATCAGGTCCCTGTGCCCACCAGAACGGTAGATACGAACACAATAATGGCATCACCACATCAATAATATGTGGAGCTTCGTTATATGTTTTATCTGATTCTACGAATTGATCTACTTCGTTCAGAATCGTTTCTAGTGTGGGCATGGACTGCTCCATTTTGGCCATAATGTCTAAAAGAACAATTGAGATAATATGTTTAAAAAAATGAATGGTCAAAAGATTTGGTCTTATAGCAGATTATTATGAAGAACATTTTAAGTGATTTCAAAGTATCCAAATATACTTCTGGGTTATATTATACTATTTGGTATATGTAATTTGAAACAGTTGTATAATGCATCTGCCCCTTACCTCACTAGGGGACATGGGACTTCACTTTTATAAGTAGTTTCTTTTCAGATTAAGAAGTATAAAAACATATTTACGTTTTAGTTAAACTGCTAATCACTTTAATCATCAAATTACAAACATCATATTTACTTCTTAAAGTGTCACTATATATTGTTTCAAGTTTTATATAAATAGGGCAGTTTGAAAATCAAACCTACCCGCAATTACTACTGTTCAAATTATATAATCTTCTTTTATTATTATTTTTTCAACAAAAATATTGTAAAAATACCTTGAGCTTCCAAAGAATGATCAGCAATACGGTTCAACAGCGAAAATTGGTTGTGTTTGTTGAGATGAGGCTCCAGGAACGCAACCGGGAATGTTGAACTGAACGCGCCCAAACATGAACCCTGGGTAATAAAATATTAAAAGTGCTATAGAGTAGGTTAAAATACGGTTATTTATTTCCAAATCTATACTAATATTATAAAGCTGAAGAGTTTGTTTGTTTGTTTGAACGCGCTAATCTCGGGAACTACTGGTCCGATATTCTTTCGGTGTTAGATAGCCCATTTATCGAGGAAGGTTATAGGCTATATATCATCACGCTAAGACCAACAGAAGCGGAGCTACGGGGGTGAAACCGCGCGGAGCAACTAGTAAAATTATAAGTTCGTAATAAGGTTTACAAAAAAGAGACAATAAAGCGAAAGACATACGCAGAGAAATGTCAGAATGGATCTCATTACTTGTCAGAAAACAAATGACTTCAAGAAAGCCCGTCGCGCAATAAATATGGTATTAGATAATCGTCTTGAAGAAAAAGTAAGGTAGAGAAGTTTGGTTAAATTTTCAGGAAATTTACAATGCGTCGAATGCTGTACATAAAGATAAGATACATTTATCGTTAACTTACAAGTAACTTTTAACTTACCAATGCGTTTTTGTGCCTCTCTATTTCAGTTTTAAGATATTTCCTGTCGTGCGTCAGAGCTACATCAGTTCCCAAAGTGTAGAGCGATCCCAGCATCTTATACGATGCTACTTGAATCTCGTCCACTGTAATAAAATACGTTTACAATACTACTACTACTACTTCTACTAATACTATTTTTGAAATTGTATTCATGGATACAATTATTCTTTAGTATACATTGTATTGTTTTTTTAAGCTATTGCATAGCTTCTATCGCGGGCCTTGAGCGCGGGGACCGAATCGAGAAATTCCGTAACGAAAAAATTGGTTGTCTGTAAAGTCGGTTTACTGACGATAGTTGAACGTGACAACGTCCGATTGTGCTTCTTTGTCGCTCGTTCCGCGCTCTCGCTCGCACTTCAAGCCTTACATGGAACGCCTCAGATGAGTCAGAGCGAGGTAACGCCGCATGAGTCATGTTTTTTCGTGCGTGCAGCCGGCTTTATCGAAATATAAGACGTTGTCACGTCAAAAACCTCACGCTCCCCACTCCGACGGGCGGAGGTGTGGCTTGAAGGCATAGCATGCAATAGCTTTACCGCGGCAGTCCCCGAGTGACACACGTCGTTTTTTTTTCATTTTTAGCCATTTACAGAATATTAACGTTCTGATAACGAATAAGGTATAGTCATCTGTTGTTTTATCTATTCTTAAAGATAAAAATAAATATCATAAAACCGAATTTAAGTTTTTCTACGATAAAAAAGGGAATTTTAATCGGTGTTGGATAGTATATTTTGTACATTAATTACATTTTTTTATTTCAAGTAGGTAGGTACTTTGAGGATCCATTTTAAATACATAATGATAAACTACATTAGACCAAATTATCTCTAGTTTATTAAGCGAATTGTGTAAGAAACAATAACTTTTACGTTGCAAAAATATCTTATTTATTTTTATGGGTATTGCATTGCATAAAAAGCAAAACGCATAAAAAGCGATATCTTTATCATTTCCATATGTTATATAAATTCAAATGTGGTTTTACAATTTCAGGCTACACGTGCTCTTACTAGTAAATGTTGCCTCGGTAAAGTAGAATAATTTTAAAATAGATAATGTTTTTTAGAATTTTAAATAATTTTGAAAATTTCTATAATTTGATTTATGAACAGGTTCTGGGTAAAGAAACCATAATAATAAGAAATAGCGATGAAGTGAAGGAAAATCTTTTTAACGATGTACTAAAAAATATTTCATCGGCAAATAAATTACTGCAAGAACTAATAAAGAATTATGAACAATTGCAAGATATATACAAGTCGAACGAAGATAATTCAAAAGCCGACGCGCAAAAACAAAATAAATTTAAGTCTTATAAAGCATCTGATAGTGATGAGAGAGATGACGTCCACACCGAACCTACAACTGAAGGTTTACAAATGACTCAAATGATATTCGATGAAGACACTGAAGAAAGTTACGAAAAGCAATCATCTGAAGGTCCTGAGAACGACTCAGAAATTATTATCGTGCAAAGTGTTGAAGGAAATAATATACTTTTCAATGTTAGTGAAAGCATAGCAAAATTATACGATAAAGCTTCAAGTGAAGAATCTAATCAAATGGAAATAGTAACTAAACGTTTTAATTACACGCTGGAAAATAAACCAAAAGACCGAAAACGTAAGGTGAAAAGCAAAAAGACAAAGCGTCATAAAACAGACAAAAATGTAAAAACACGTTTCAAAATACAGAAAGAGAACATAAAGAGTGACGCCAAGAGGAATTTTAATAAAGTACCTCGTCCAATTTTAAGATCAAAAACTGAAAGGGACGGAAAAGTTAAACGAATTATCTATGCCGAAATATTTTCTCCAGATCGATTGTGGCAAGAGGTCGTACATAAACCAATCAGGCTTAAACATCTAAATGATGATCACGTGAATTTCAGAATTACAGGACCGAAAGCAATTGAAGATAAAAATAATAATGATGAAGTTTCCTCAGATTCAAATCCTGAAAGTGAAATAATAGAGAAAGAAAAACTGAAAAGTTATTTACTACGAAATGCGTACGGTGATGCCTGTTTACAAGTGGCTGTGAGAAAATGCTATAAAGTAAGAATTTTTAAACAAAATTAACTGTACTGTAAAACTGTGAACAAAATAAACTGTAGTGTTATAGCTGTAGGATGTAAATCCATAAATTATTATGTCTGTACTGCCTTTTATGTTAATTAAAGCTTTACTTTTTTTTCAGGCTTTAAAAGCTGTTGGCAAAACAGTATGTCGCTTGCAATCCAAATGCAAAAGTTCACTTAAAAGCAGTTTTAAAGAAAATTCAAAAAAGGGATGCATCAAGGAATTCGTTAATAAAAACAAATCATCAGACACTATAAAATCAGATGAATTCAACCTTGACAGACGAAACAGTGGTAAGTCAAAGAAGAATATTTAGCGACATTTTACTAATAATAATTTAATAAATTCCATAAAATTATTTTTCTAGGTACCGCAATATCTAAATATATTGAACTATGTCTTCCAGCAATGAGAATTGGATTGCAGGTAAGTTTCTAAAATATCAGAATTTAAATTTGTCCAATATAAGCTATTAGGTGCTTGGTCTTATTAAAATAATCTTTTAGGTGAACCAAGAAAAAGAACTACAAAACGTCACGAAAGATTACAAAACCATTAACACTCTCCGCGATAGATTCGAAAAAGCATGTCAAAAGTTATCAGCCAAGAAATGTACTAAAGCATGTTACTATGCTAGAGATAGTGCATGTTCGACTACTGAATGTGGAGGGAAGAAAAAGTCTTTCACTAAAGCTTGTAAAAGAGAATGCAAACAGGCGTACAATCTGTTTAAAGAATCGAGCGATAGTGATGATGATGACGATGATGATGATGATGATGACGATTCGGATAGTGATTAAATAGTACTAAATAAAAAAATAAAAAATTTGAATTGTGTTAGAACTAATAATTGTCAATTTAATTGTTATTTATTTGAACCTATAATTAAAGCAGCTGCTCTAACTCTCCATTTTTCTAACTATAATTTTCCTTCTCTAGCAGCAGATAATAAGTATTTATGACCCTTTTAGGTTAACTCATTTTTCTCATACTCAGTTTCTTCATTTTGCAACGATGGTTAAGAATTATACCACCATAATATTGAATTTCTCCTCCCGGTATACCTTTACAATCTTGGAAATTACCTAAAATTTAATCAACAAACAAAAATACATAAAAAATGTTATACTCACAAAGTAAATCAGCACCATACTCGCAATTGGCCAAATGGTCGAACATAGCCGTTAGTACTGGTAGAAGAACTCCATTGATGTAGCCCAGAGATGTAGAGGTTTTGAGATGAGTGCCTCGTAGGTGAGCGTATTTACCCTGTAGATAAAATTCATTATAATTACTTAAATTAATATAATATTATAATTACTTGAGTAAAATTACTTATGTTTACTGGTTTAATTACTTATTTTGTAATTATCTGTGGTTGCTTCTGGAAAAGTCCTCGGACTTGAATTTAGACGTTAGGGATTTAGGTTTAGGGCATGCAAAAATTGTATTGTTTAAACAAAGCAAACTATTCAAGTCATCTTTTTTAAAGGTAAAGTTCTAGAATAATAGCCGCAATTTAAATATAAAATTATCAGTAATTATACATAATATTTTACTACAGTTAATAATTTCCTTTACTTGAGCCACCAAACAAAAAAAGTCAACCATTTTACACAAAACCTTACCTCCTGCAAATTCAATATAGTATGTCCCAGATCATCAGCCAGATTATTGAAGAACGTCAACATTGACGTCCTAATGAATTCCGGGCAGTTCTTCACAAGAGACTTTGCATCTATTCCCTTAACTAGTACTTGGAGACAGCGCACTGTTATACGCACGTCTGGTCCGAACGCTGCCAGTCTGGGAAATTAAGATATTGTATAAGAAGGGAAGAAGGAAGAATGGAAATAGTAAATAGGTATTTTTTTATTCTACTTATGAACAATCATTTGATAAATAACGTTTTGAATAAGTTCAAAAAGCTTTTAAATTCTATGAAATAGCAGTAAAAGTAATTTTGGTGCCATAATTGGTTGATCTATTCAAAAAATTTCAAAAACGTCAAAGAATAAAAAAAGATCGTTCATGAACTTGGATTAAGGCCTTCAAAAGTTACCTACTGCCAATTAAGTAAAGGACACAAAAAATTTCAGTTGCCTATGGGCAAAACATTATTATTAAATAGAAATAAAATAAAAACCATACCTAGATCTCAACAAGCTAGCAAGTTTGCAGAACAGCGCTGCTACCATTTCTTTCTCCTTCAAACTCGCCGCTCCAACATTATTAGTAGCTGTTGCTACCGCGATGAAATAGTTCCGATGTGTTGAGAAATATTTCTCCATTAATGGTAATACCACCTGAATTTATTATTTTAGTATTAATATTGTGGTTTTATTAACTGTTACCATGATATTTTCTTCCCGTACTGGTGCATTTACATCAAACGAACATAGAGCTAGAGCAAGAGCGTTTTTTCGTGATCTTTTATTATAACGAAAATTCGTATTCAGTGTTGTTCAGTATTAGAATATTGCTTATAAAGATTTTTTTTCTCACGCACTAAGAACAACGAAAGACTGTTTACCTACACTAAAAGAATTTGACATAGTGGGGTTAGAATGAGAATTTGCTCGTTTGATGTAAATGCATTCACCACGATGTCTTAAAGCAGTATTACTTCCAGTGTGGAAAAATGACAGCGCTATATAGATCGTCTAGCGCCATCACTTTCCCACACTGGAAATAATACTGCTTTAGGATCATCATGGTACGCGAACAGTCTTAAAAGCGGACACATATTTGTTGTATTGGTTGTAATAAAGAGAAGCAGACATTTATGCCTTGGCTTGCTTGATGGTTTTAGCGATAGGTACAATAAGCATTGTGTAGACACATTGGCTGGTGATCGAATTCTCAAACATCAATTCAAAATATTGTTATTCAAAATATGCTTCATGTAAATTATTGTCTTTAGGATTCAATAGAATAGCAAATTTGAATTGACATAATATAGGTCGTCTCCTAATCTACTTTCTTTAGAAAATTTTTTGTACCCCTGTTATTTCTCTCTTTTTTTAAATCTTAATATAACTATACCAATTTTCATGGGAAGTAATATATTAAAAATTAGTTTAGTTTGAGAATTCGAGAAAATATGTTGCAATATCACATAGAAGCATCATTTTGTGATCATCATTTCAATCTTATGATGAGATCTAAAAGCACAGCGACTAATTTCACGATTAAATTCACAACATCCAGCTATAACTTATACCTTTTTGAAGTATTTTATCTCCTTTTTGTCTTGCTTGTAATTGAAAATAAAGCAGTAAATCTTTTATCTATTTTACTTTTGGAAAAATATGGGTCAGTTGAGTCAGTCTTTTTTACGGATCATTTTTATATTTTTTGTATTTGAAAAAGACTTCGATGAGACTCGTGAAAATATTTTTGCAGGATATAAGAGGACTATTTATTTCGGATAAAGTTTAAAGTTGAAATAACAATAAAAGACGAAAAATCGTTAACGTTAAAACTAGCTAACGTTGAAGGTAAACGAAATTTTTAGAAATCTTTACAGTCCCAAATTATTCTGCTTATTTAGATTCAAACAGGTTTAAACCTCAGCAATATAGATAAGTAACAATTTTAAATACAATTTGTTAAGACAATACAAAACAAGATATTTAAAAAAAAATTAGCCAAAAAACATACCTTTGAGAAGAACTTAATATCCCTCGTGCTCGTCTTAAAGCTGGACCGTCTACTGAACGTAGTGGATGGCTTCAATAGCTTCATATTAATGGTCGCTCTATCAATATATTGTATTAATTTCTCCAATAACGAATACGCGAATCTGAGCTCTATTGCTACACCAGTAGAGGTCTGTTCCGTATCACTTTGCGTGGCTTTGCTTGGACGGTGTAGTTTGTAGCCTTGGTATTGGAGGTATTTAAGGAACTCTTGAGAACGTTCTCGATCTTTCTTCTTTTCCTTGTCAGTTAGGAGATCGTATGGTACGAGTTGGGGATGGATTCCACCTACATGAAAGTTTAGTTCATTATTTTTTTTAACATGATTAAAAACATTATGAGTAAATTTCAAATTTGCGGATACTGTTATACCTAACCCTGTTTATTACCTATAAGGTATTTAACATCATAAACTTAATGATAGGTCAACTATTTGGTCAACTGTTTTCTAAAAAATAACCAGCAAAGTTTTACGAGAATTTCAAACCAAAATTAACCTTAGTCAAATTATTTTCCAAGTCTTCAATTTCTCTAAATGTAACTAGCAAAATTTTCCTAGCTTCTTCAGCTTCCAAAATCTGAATCTTTTTTCATATATTTTTATAATCTTTCTTAATCTTTTCCAACTCACCGCCGTTAGTGACCAATTCCTCCTTCTTTTTCTTCGCCCATATATCGTGCGCATTCTCAGCTAATCTCTCCGCCATGTTCTGCATCTCTCGGGAGAGAGTGAGATTCGTCATGTCGACCGGGTGCGGGTTGTAGTTGAAGGGCGTTGCTGAATCCTGGGTTTGTTATTAAAAATAAGATGACAGTTTGATTGGTAACTTAATTTATTAAGCTATTGCATAGCTTCTATCGCGGGCCTTGAGCGCGGGGACCGAATCCAGAAATTCCGTAACGAAAAAACCTCACGCTCCCCACTCCGACGGGCACGGAGGTGTGGCTTGAAGGCATAGCATGCAATAGCTTTACCGCGGCAGTCCCCGAGTGCCACACGTCTTTTTTTCATTTTTAGTTTTGTACTATCAAACATTTATTTTCACCTAATAATTTTACAGATCAAAGTGACCCCAGGCTCCTAGAGAACTATTTTTCAGGAGCCTGTGTCTTCCATTTACAATTACACTAAAGTTTATAAATATTTGAAAAAATAACGGTACGTAATAGTGTGCTCGGTGCATGATGTATGTTAAGCGCTGAGTTTCAACTATTTAAAAATAATTTTTAATGCATAATTTAACGTTGATATTCTAGTTCATTTATTTCAGAACTTGGAAAAGTTTTTTTTCTTTACATCGTTCCTAAAAGCTGGGAAAATTATGTATTTGTTGTATTTTTTTAGCTCAATACTGCTTATGGTATGGTAATCTGAAGCTTTTTACTTTACTGTGTGATGTTATACTAAACTTAGGCATAATTTTATAGAAGCTAAACCTTCAAACATTAGTATTTAGTATTGTGCTCTTAAACCGCACTTACCAATGTATCTGGGGTTCTCTGGTTGCATAAAATAAGATAAATTAGTTACAATCAGTGGCGTGCCTAGGGTGTAAGGACTGGGCAAGCCCAATTTTTTATAAGTGTTTGATGGGTACCCTTTTCATATAATTACACAGTATACCTAGGTATACTGTGTAATTATATTCGTTATAAAACTTATAAAAAAACATGAACATACCGAATCAAATCTTTTAAATTTTCACGCGCGCCCGCAAACAGTTGAGTCAAACGTTTATCATTAAAATCGATAAATTATATTAAACTGTATGACATTATTTATATTATTAATAAAATTGTACAGATCATTTATATTCTAATTCAAAACGCCAATCTTTCTGAAGGAAAGATTTTATAACATCGGAATTATAGAAAGTAGGTAGGCGTTTGTTTTAGAATTCAATTACCTAACAGCTCCTTTTCTATGGCAATTATTGATACCTAATTCAGAAAGGCGTTCTTGGCCTTGTGTATTTCTTAATAATTAATACGTACCTATGAATACGATTTAACGATGAGAAAGCACGCTCCGTGGAAGAACTACTACCTACTTACTAGCAGGAATCGTAACTACCAAATGTGCAAGTTTCAACAGCTGGGGAAAGGCTTCTTCTAAGCAATTCTCATTCATGAAATCGTACGTAAACATTACAATTATTAAAATTTCGTTTATGTGACTCACTAGTTTCGGTAATGCACAAATCGGGAGTTGGTTTTGATGAAGAAATTACTTGTTGTTTTTCAGTAAAGTTTAATGATTTTACCTTTCCCCCGCTGAGCACAAAGCAAACCATCACAATTTACAACACAATCTGCTGTCGCGACACTCATTTTACCACAAAATTCGAAAAACTTAACCTAAATTACACCGGTATAATCACCCGCTCAAACAAACTATAATAACAATAATATTCACGACGTTCGTTCGCGCAATCGTAACTATCTTCACACTGTTAAAGCCGGGCTTTTTTCGCCATAGAAATTGCTATAGAGTTCTATAGCTAGGTATGTAGCTACTCGGGCGAAATTTCATACGTTAGAAGAGATGAGCGCAAAGCCCGGTAAAAGCCCACGCGTGCAAGCGAGACACCGCACTGTTTATAATCCATCCAATTTAGATTGTAACGTCAAAATAAAAGGTACGACCTTATTGCGATAGGAAGAAGGATGAAATTAAAAAGTTTACTCGAATTCGTCATTGTTTTAAGCTAGGCGTATTATATATTATATTGTAGGTGAGTTTTCATTGAATTTCGGAGCAAATTATGAATTGCTTGCATTGCGCGCGAATATTCAAACGTGAATATGGGTATTTTCCTGTCTCGTAGCGAATTTCTAAGGCAAGCCGGGCTTTTCGGCTTGTATGAACGTACCGCCGCTGGTTACAATAAGGGTAGGAATAGGGGCAACAATATTTTGAAAACACAACTATGAAAATATTTGTCTTAATTTTTGAAGTGAAACTTCTTCAGGCACGTTGAGAGTAAAATTTCAAGGTCATGACAATACCGTCACGTCATGGAGTAAGGGACGATTTTGGTATCTTTGAAACTCAAAGAAGTTTCACTTCTGACACGTGTGTTCGGCTCACACTCTTTTTTTTATTGTTTGTGAGGGAGAAAGGAAATGCAAGTACATAAATGGTGTAAAATAGCATAAGGTTTATGTTATAAATACCGCTCCGTCTTCCTTGTAGCGTGAAAAATACAATAAGTTATATACGGAAATTTTCAGATACCGCGATGTTTGTTAGGGATTTCTTGGTATAAATTAACGGATTTGGACATAAAAAGACATACACAAAACTCACAAGTGTGTGTGTGTTTATAGTGACATAGTGTGCGTGAGAGTCTATTACAGCGTAAAGGAATACATGGAAGATGAAAATCCATGGAGGGTTGTCGCGTAAGAACCACAGGATAGTTCTTTGGCATATTATGATATATTATGTAGTTAGATATAAGTTACATATTATGTAAATTAAAATTGTAATATTGACATGATTTTAAAAGAGCAACTATGGAGTTTCTTGCCAGTTCTTCTCCATAGATACTGCTTTCCGAATCGGTGGTAAATGTTAAAAATATGTAATGACGACTCGAAAGTGCTTCTAAAAGAAGTCTAATTGAATAAATAAATGTTTGAGTTTGACGTTTATCTGTGTGTATGCGTATGTCTGTGTATATGTATCCAATACTCACAATGCCACTCTTCGACTGTCTTCGCATAGATGACCTGTTGTTTGAAGGTATGTCCACATCAGAATGTTCTACCGACCAGCCGATAGCGAGGAGAGCTTTTAGTGATTCGCGGACCGGTTCTTTGTAACGTTCTTTTTCCTGGAAGATTATATAAATGATATGATGTTTTCATTTTTTAGCATTAAATTCAATTTATAACGAGTAAAATTTTGCTATGCTTCAAGAATTTGAACATTATTTTTAAACAAGTCAATCAATCTTCTCTATGCTTCTAGAATGCTTTTTTCAAATATGTAAATTCTATCTTACAATGATGAAGGGAGATGAGAATATGATTTTGAATGTGTTAGAGAAACATTCTTCTCTAACACATTCAAAATCTTCGTTGTTTGATGATTTTAAGATGATGTTAACTTAAAATAAAAATTAACATATCAGCTACTTTTCTGATACCGCACAAAACGCATAAGAGTTAAATATCATTCAAAATCTAAAAATACGTTTTTTTTAATTTTGGGAAATTATAAAGTAGTTACAAAATAACTTACGTAATCGTTGAGCATGTTATAAGGCTTGAGTCGCGGATGTGTCTTCTGACTGTCTGACCAAGATTCACCGTACACCCAACCGTTTTCGATTTTTCTGTAAGATTAATTTAATCATACATTTATTATAAGACTTATATACATTTTAAAAGCATTTATTACTTAAAACTTATATTAATTTAATTTGAATATAATATTAGCAAACTTTGAACGTAATATTTACTTACTTTAAGCACAATATTAATAAACTTTAAACACAACACTAACATACTTTGAACACAATACTACCATAGTTTGAAAACAATATTAATATAATTTCAATACTAACCTAGAAGCCCAAGCATCGTGGTAATGTTCAGAGAATTTCTGAACGATCGTGTTCAGATCGTTGTTTAGAGCCACAGACGATGTGTTGATTGGTTGTGGATCGTATTGGGGATTGTCTGCACCTGAGTTGTGATTTAATAATAAAAATAAATATTTCTGTAGCAAAAAAAAATATTTTTAAGTATTTTTTGAAGTGAAATTTCTTTAGGCGCGTTGAGAGTTAAATTTCAAGGCAATACCGTCACGTCATGGAGTACGGCGACGATTTTTATATCTTTGAATCTTGCCAAAGAAGTTTCACTTTTGACACGTGTGCTCACGCTCTTTTTTATGTAGGTAATTAGTGCATACAAAACTATAAGTCCTTTTCAGCTTTGTACACCGACGGTAGAATATCTTGAATAAAATTTGTATTTAGGATATCCTCCAAGACAAAAAACAAGAAATATTTTCTGCTTTTTCTATTTATTTGTTATTGACAAAATATTGATGAATATCTTGTTATTCGTCTTTTAATAATTCATTTATCCAACATAGGAGTAATTTTTTTTTGCTCAATACTTAATCAAGAAATATCCGAATTTAAATATTTTAAAGTTAATACATACCCGTAGCTTGAGTAACCTTTCCATAGAATTCATCGTCGTAGTTCTTAACCAAAGAGTAGTCGGGCGGTAGAGCACAACCTATCAATGGAAAAACATTTGTCAAAATGTGAGATATTATTTTTTTTTAATATTTTTTGGTATTTTTACTGTTGTTGTTCTACTTAAGTCAAAGTGGGATATAGAATGTTGAAAGTTATATCAAAATTTATTCAGGTAAAACTATATTTAGGTATCTAATTATCATCACAGCTGAAACATTTTTTTAAATATTCAACCCAAAAAATTGCATATTTTTTGTACATTTGCTGAGGAAGTCGAAAATGTTGGATAAGAGCATGTCAAAATGGCAAAAAATCGAATTTTTTGCAATTTTCACCATTTTTTGACATTTTTTCACAATTTTTCGTGTAAAAACTCA
>CAJQZM010039968.1:6598-21975 GCA_907164665.1 Colias nastes | reverse complement strand
GGAGTGGATCCTCTGAGCGAGGGTCTGGACAGCAGGATGTTGGAGTTCTCCAGCAGGAAGTCGAAGTGGTCGAACATCGCCTTCTGGTTCTGTCGGCCCGTGCGACAGAAGTAGCAGAGGAAACGGCAGCACGCTACCACCATCTCGTGGGAGGTGTCCTGGGAAATTAATTGGAATATATGAAGAATTGTCAATCGTGCAATGTTTCTTTTTAAGCTATTGCATAGCTTCTATCGCGGGCCTTGAGCGCGGGGACCGAATCGAGAAATTTCGTAACGAAAAACCTCACGCTCCCCACTCCGACGGGCGGAGGTGTGGCTTGAAGGCATAGCATGCAATAGCTTTACCGCGGCAGTCCCCGAGTGACACACGTCTTTTTTTATTGTGTACTAGCTGCGCTCCGCGGTTTCACCCGCGTGGCTCCGCTCCTGTTGGTCTTAGCGTATATATAGCCTATAGCCTTCCTTGATGAATGGGCTATCTAACACCGAAAGAATCTTTCAAATCGGACCAGTAGTTCCTGAGATTAGCGCGTTCAAACAAAGAAACAAACAAACTCTTCAGCTTTATAATATTAAGTATAGATTAGTAAGAGGCGCTTGACCACAATCTCGCCTGATGTTAAGCTAATATATGATCTAAGATGGAAATACAGGAGATGAAAGGACCTTATAATATGTGGAAAGTGGAAATAGATTGTAATCGTCGAAAAATTATGTGTCTGATATGAAAAATAATTTTACAAAGTAAGGCCTTGTAAAATTTATGAGTGGCCGAGTCCGTCAACTACTACTGTGTTGGCATTTTCAATGTAAAAGCAACTCATCATTATTTTCAAAGCTATCCATGAAAAATAAAGTCCATAGTTGCTCTTTTAAAATCATGTCAAATTACAATTTTAATTTTCTTAATATTATGTAAGTTATATCTAACCACATAATATATTGTTAGACGTAACTTTTGATTTAATATTTTCTTGGATGAGTAGTTGTCAATACAGTTGTCACTGTTGACTGTTTCCAGTCCGAACATGCTTAGCTGTCGCATACTATAAAATGCCGCGTTCCTTTGACTCGTGGCGCATTCGTACGAATCGTGCCTAGGGGCTCGGACGTTGTTTATACGACGTTCGACCCAACTACCCTCACTTTGCTAATAGTCGTTGACTTGCTGCGTTTTGTTATCAACTACCTACATCAATTAGCTATCTGTGTAGAATCGCAGTACATTCTTATTACATTTAAACTAATATTTAAACCGGCCTCGCGTGTTATTTCTTATAATATCATAATATACCTTCTCCTTATCCTCGGGTGTGGGTGGCGAGGCGGCGGGCGCGTCGGACTGCGCCTGCGCGCGCCGACCGAGCGTGTTCATCATTACCGCCATTACGTTCTCGTGGACGCGGAGCACCCTAAGGATTTCATTAAATAAGGTTTTATTTCTTACTAGCTGCGCTCCGCGGTTTCACCCGCGTCACACCCGTTTCCGTTGGTCTTAGCGTGATGATATACAGCCTATAGCCTTCCTCGATAAATGGGCTATCCAACATTGAAAGAATTTTTCAAATCGGACCAGTAGTTCTTGAGATTAGCGCGTTCAAACAAACAAACAAAAAAACATACAAACAAACAAACTCTTCAGTTTTATAATATTAGTATACATTTATTTATTAATAATAAGGTAAAGGTAACCTTACCTTATTATAAATAAATAAATTACAGCTAGTGATACAATTTTTGAAATGAATAAATACTAAGATACGCCATTTAAAAGGTACGCCAATAGGTAGTGAAATAATATACGTACGTGGACAAAGACTAGAATTAGAATTTTACAAATGAAATTTAAAAAGAAAATATTTTACTTTTTAGTGACAATAGAATCTAGAATGTTTTTACAATTGGTATCTTTAGATAAATTTGCCAATATTAAGAACATCATCTATTCTATTAAAAATATTTTTTACGATAAAGTCTTAAGTCATAGATACCTATGACAGAGTATGTGAATATATTTTATACTAAAACAAAGTAAGTATGTGAATATAATTTACCTGATTAAATCTGGATGCTGGAAGAACGTGTGGTTGTTGACAAGTTTCCTGCAATAGAAATATATCTCATGAAATCAATCACAATATAGGTTTATTATTTCTAGATGATTTTGAAAACATCTTGTTTTCAAAATCATCTATTTCATATCGAGAGCTATAGCAATATTATGTACTTTATAAATGAAAATTAAACGAATACTCTATCCAAAAATATTGAGATACAAGATTTGTAATTTAGGTACAATTTTCGTTTAGAAATTTCTCTTTCATATTTTCGCTATCTCTAATTTTACTTACCATAGCCTCTTCCTCATCAATTCCTCTTCCTCCTGGCTCATCTGTACTGGCAGCAACGCTCGAATCTGGCTAAGTCCGACCCACATTTCCGCTACGTCTAGTTTTGTTTTGGCATTGATGACGTAGGTTTTTTCTAGAGCTCTGATTAGTTCGCCTACTGCGTCGTATTGACGGACTAGCAGACTGGAAAAGTGGTAATTTCGTATTGAGTTAGGTTTATAGTAAATTTAGTAAGAAATTTGATTAAGTAGACAACTTTTTTATCACAAATTGAATGAATGATTGAAAAGAATGATTTGGTTTAGCTTGTCCAAAATATTTCTGAAGATACAGCTGATGTATGAGTAGGAAAGTCTAAATTGAGAATTAAGATATTTTTTCTAGGATTAAAGTATTAAACTATTTTTTTAAATTCACCCATACAAAATAAATAGTTATAACTTTGTTCTATCAGTTTGAAGTTAAATAGAAGAAGCCGAAAGTTTTTTATACACTTTCCTGCGGCCAATAAACTGGACAATGCAATTTAAAATCCCTTCAACCCTGAATTTGCCACAATAACAAAATCATTATTATTATAATGCACATTTCACAAAAAATCTTCTTGTCTTATAATAATTACAATAATACAAACCTAAACATTTCCCTCACAAGCTTAGGAGTTTCGATCTGCGATTCCTCCGCCCAGTTAACTATCGTCTGTATCAACACTTTGCGGAATTTCTCTTCTGGCGTTTTCCTTGGTTCCTCTACAAGCGCCTGTAAGTTTATTTTCTTTTATAATAAGTTAGAGTTCATTGCTTGCTAATGTGGGTGTTAAAATTGTGCTCATTTCAGTGTTCTTACAAAACGAGCAATGTATTTTGACATTTTTATGGTTTTGCTATGTTAGAAGGAAAATGTGTTGCAGAATCACAAAAATTCTATGTACGGTTTCTATTAGTAGGTAAGATATTTTATCGGAATACTCAGGATTCTACAAACATCGTGCTTGTATTGTAAGTACTTTATCTACGTCTCATTTCTTTTGTATCAAAAAACACATTGTAAATTCTAAGTGTGATTTGGTTTCAGACTGGCTGAATTCTTAAATAAAAATCAGTATAAAGTGCGGGTGTAAAAGTTCCGAAGTCATTTAGTTCTAATTAATGAGAAAGAACTATTATTAACTTTGTGGTAATAACAAGACAAGATTTATTATATCATACATATTTCATTCATAAAATAATATGTTATTCTAACTCTGATAGATATTGACTCAAAGATACTATGTTAACTTGATAGAAATGTTATCAACAGTTATTCCATATTCATTAATATCAAACGTTATAATGTCTGATCTTAAAGACTTTGGAACTTTGTTAAGTTAAAGGACTCTATTATTCTTTCATCTACTTTTACCTCTTCAACAACACTTTCTGTTTCTTCCTGTAATTAAAGTTTAGTCTATGTAAATGTGTTATTTTTTATTAATCACTGCTTTATTGATATGAAATTTAATGTTAGAAATACAATTAAGATTATTTATTTCATTTTCATCTTTATTAGTCACAAAAAGTTAGAATACGGAAACGGATGAAATTTTATGTAACGTTATAATATTATTATCAAATTAGATGACTTATTTCTTTAGTATTTAACGAAACACCTTGTTTATTTCGTTTATCTTTTATTAAAATCAAGTTTACCTTTGGTTCTTCTTCCAATTCTTTAACAGTGTTGATGATGTTGTACAGTTTTCCAAATGCTCCTCTCTTTATTTCTGGTTCTGATGACTGCTGAAATTTAGTTTTTCATTTAGTTATTATTGTATGTTTTTGTTTATTAAACGTGTATTAATATATTATTCTTTCTTTCTTTGTATTAATATAATATGTTGATCTTTTAAATTCTATGAACTTCAATTAATAATATCTTCATTTGCACCAATCGATATATAGATTTGTAGGACACATAAACACCAAGAATAAACAATTGAGCCAAAACAGAATTATCTCCTCATCAATTTTCCACCTGCAATATTATAATTCTTATCGATTCAGCTATTGAAGTGAAACTTCTTTAGGCGTGTTGAGAGTAAAATTTCAAGGTCCCGTCATGGCAATACCGTCGCGTCATGGAGTAAGGCGACGATTTTGGTATCTTTGAATCTTGCCAAAGAAGTTTCACTTCTGACACTTTTTTTTAGGTCACCTTTAGGAATTTAAAGACAAAATACATATAATTAAACTAGCTTACCGCCCGCGGCTTTGCCCGCTTTCTCTAAAACGATTTGAGATTTAAATTACCCTATCTCTCAAGGTGGATCAACTACACATGGTGTGCGAATTTTATTATAATCGGTTAAGTGGTTTAGGAGTCCATTGAGGACAAACATTGTGACACGAGATTTATGTATATTAAGATTACTCACATCACCATCCGGTTCTTGCAAAGCACCCAAAGAAACATGACTCATGAGTGCATCGTGGAAATCATTCATACGTGCTATTAATTCTTCTCCACACGGACAGTTTTCTGGGTCCTCTTCTTCTAAGTGCTTGAAGCCTGTGTTGATTTGAATTTGTTTTAGGAGTTGATTTGATTTTTGAATTTTGATTTAGGACTTTTAGCTTAGGCTCTGCTCAGCGACTGGTAAATGTACATGTTTAGATTGAGTGTTAGTTTCAGATTTCAATTTGAAATCAAATTCAAGGTAAACATGAAATTCTAATTCGACTTCAACATTTTAGTTAGCTATTAGCTATTAGCGACTTCAATATTTTAGTCAATTTGGAAGATTTCTTATTAAACCAGTTAATATATCTTTGAACGTCAAACATTTTAGCCCGTGTTTTTGTTGCCATAGTCTCTTAATAAAATTATAATATACCATACCGTATACTATTGTTATGTATTGTACTGGGCAGTAAACTTTCAGTTTATCAAGTTTTAACACAACCTATTTAGTAATTTTTACGTAAAAAGCATTTTCGAAGACAGTTGGATTTGTAAGATCACAAAAATCTCACTTCAATAGATTTTTCTGATATATTTATACTCACTAAGTAAAAAAAATATATCATCATATATATAGATAGATATAGATCTATCTATATATATAAAAATGAAACCCGTTTCGCGTTGTCACGGCATCACGTGTGAACGGCTGAACCGATTTCGATAATTCTTTTTTTTTAATGTTTGTGGAAGTCCAAGGATGGTTCTTATGTAGAGAAAACGTAAATATGTACCACGGGCGAAGCCGGGGCGGACCGCTAGTATGTAATACTTACTCAGTATAGCGTTCATTTGTTCTCTGGGCGGACAACGGAATTCTCTCGTTTTCTTAGCAGCCACTGCACTTGGCAGATCCGACTGCTTAATTTCTGTGTAACGCCTGAAAAATAAAAAGAATTAGGTGTCCTAATTAGGTTACGCCAATTAAAAAGGTTAGTTATATGAAAATATCGTTGTTTGAGCTCCTATGATATTTTTATAGTATAGGTCATATTAATTTTAAAGACTCGAGGTTAGTTATTTGAAACAATACATCTGAAAATTGGGATTGCTTAATTTGATGCCTGTAATTTTTTTTAATTGAATACCCAACTTTTTTCGTGATTTGCAATAGTAGGTATCATGTTTTCGAATTAACTTTTCAGTTTAACCAATTTAAGACTTAGATGTTATGGTTCATCAGATAAGGATTTTTCGAGCTCAGAAAAGAGTTAGGTATATTATCTTCTAAGTTCTACTCTACATTTTCATATTATGTAAATTTAATTATCTTCTCCATTTTCCTTACCTCAACTGATCCGACTGTAAATCGCCAACAAAATCATGCGCAAACGCAATAATAGATTCCACTCGATGTCGTAACTGAATATCGTTCAAGTGTTGGAGCAAATAGCACATTTGGAGTTTGGCACCTTCCGCCATCTTCATGTGGAGCAAACCCTTTCTGTGCTCGTCTTTGCCTTCTGTAAGTTTTATAGGAAAAAAATAAGGATTCAATAATGAGTGATAAGTAAATCTGATGTTTTTGTGTAAGTAAATAAATATAAAAAATGTATTGGTTGTATTTTATTAAATGATTGTTAGAATTATAAATTTATTTATAAAGCATTTGAATGCCATAAAACCAAAAATATCAATTTCAATTATTGTTAGAATTTTCAACTATTTATGAATATTTTTCGAATTATTTGAAAATTTTGAATACTTTATAAAAAAAGTTACAATACAATAAGAAATACTGTTTTGGTAGTCTAATAACATTAATAAATATTTCAATATCCGTTATTGTACAAGTGATTTATAACCTTATATGCAGCTAAATAATAAAAAAAAGTTATTCCAAAATAAACTAATAAAATAACAAGAGAAGTGACCGTGCTTAGCTTCAAATATTATAATGTCGTACTAAATAAATATATTTTTTTCCAATATACCTTTATCAAAAGTGGGATCCCATGTCTCAGGGTTGATCATGATGAGCAGCTTCTCAACATCTTCGTCTCTCATCATTCCCACGAGAAGCAGTCTATCCACTAGCTTTATAAGCGGTCTAGAAGAAAGGATAAAAAATATGATCTTTATAGTGAGTTGGTGATGGATTTTTCCTAATCAAGTTTTGAAAAATTGTCAAGATTTAGAATCAAAAGTGTCACAATAAGCACTTATATTGTCTTCGATAATACTAACGCCGCGTTTAACCGCTGTTTGAAAATACCGAGTGTAAACGCTGCGTTTTTAAATGCAGGAGCGTTTAATAAACGGAGCGTTTAAATAAACGGATCGTTTAAATAAACGCAGCGTTTAAACAAACGGAGCGTTGTATTCGTTGCGTGTAAACATTCCATTTAACGGTCACGTGTGAACGCTGCTTTTATGAGCTGTATTTAACCGTTTTAAAAACAATTAATATTTATTATTTTAATTAAATAATTAAACGATTACAAACGCCGCGTTTAATAGCTGCGTGTAAACGCCGCGTCCAAACGCCACGTTTACCCATAATTCATGAATTATCTTTTACATATAATAAAATCGTAGGAAAGTCAAAACTGTACATTGAATATTTTTTTAAAAGAATACATAATCCATGATCTATAATCGATATAGAAGCCAAAAACATAGTTTTTAGAATTTTTGTCTGTTTGTCTGTTTGTCTGTTTGTCTGTTTGTCTGTATGTTTGACCGAGCTAATCTCAGAAAGTACTGCATAGATTTACTTCAAATTTTGCATGAATATTCCTAAGAGGTCGGGTGAGGATAGTTTAAACATATTATCATGATATCACCTTCGGGGGAGGAGCTGTGAACCTTTATTTTTCTTACATATTCCGTGTACTACGACAGCGTACAATCTAAAGACTCATGTTTAAATGTTGGTTTCGAGTAAGCCATGCTATTATCTAGCTTTACACAATAAAAACTATGTCATTTACGTAATTTGGGCAGAGAAACAGTTTAATGAATTTAGTAGTATAAAGACAAATTAGAAACAGCGCCATCTATGAAATTTCGTAAAAATCAAATCAATTTACATGTTATCACTACTGAACATACTGTTGAAAATTAATAATTTAAATATAATCATGTTATTTATTTAACTCTTTAACCCATATCTTCCCTTCCCTATAAGGTGCGCTTATATTTCGTGTGAATATACTACATTTTTAAAAGTGAGGGTAGGTAGATGTTTATTATTTTAAGTCAAACTAGACACCATTACAATTAATCTAACATTGATTGTGTTCATTGGTTACATTTTTAAAATCTTCGTGTTTTATAAATTTATAAAGAATAGAAAAAATTCGATCACGAGGCGGGACTCGAACCCGCATAATTTCGTGATCGAATGTTTCTATTCTTTATAAATTTATTATTTATAAATTTAAAATTTATATTTATAAAGCATTTGAATGTCATAAAACCAAAAATATCAAATTCAATCTTCGTGTTTTGTGAATTTTCACCATACAAAAGGTAAGTTGTTACTTTTATAGGTATTTATTTTTTATAATGATAGCAATTCATGTATTTTATTGATTTTATAAAGTATTTTATTACACTTTTAGAATGAAATAATAAAATGATGAATTCTTTTTGACTTTTACAAGATTTTGAGGTGCGTTGGGAACAGTAGTTTGTTGATAAAACTTTATTTGTAAGTAGCTTTTTTTATAGATTTATAATTAACTTTTGATTTTTTTATTTACAGATTCAATGTTCATAAAATTATATCGCCTTTGGAAGACTATTTCTGCTGACAATTTTACAACACCACTTTAAAATTGATGATTTGATGATGAAGATAGTGGCAGCGAGGATTAAGTGGAAATTAGTAATCATCCGCTTCGTCAATTTTTGACTGAAGTTAATGTCCAACGTATGGTTCAATCATTGGAAGTATCTCGGGTAATTTTGGAGGATATTTTTCAGGAAGGAGAGAAGGGGCGGCCAACCATATATCAAACTACTACGTTTTAGTACCGAAAAAAATGTTATTGCCAAATGAAACATAAATTTTGCACTCACAACTGTACAAGTTATGATTTTTATTCTGACTTTGCTGTTATCTGATTATAATATTAATTATCGTTATGGCTATCGAGGTACCGTCCAGGATTGCTTAGAGCATTTTCACACTGAAAAAGATGTTTTCTTTGAATCGTAGTTGCTTCATTTATTTATTTATTATTAATCATTTTACATAATATGTTTTATATTTGTCCATTTTCATTATATTTTATAAATAAAATGGAACCAACATAACTTTGTTGTGTATCATTTCTCTATTAATAACCCGTAGGCATATTTTCCGAGGCCCCATTTAAGGTGCGGTCCTGAAATTATAAAAAGTTAATGTATACTTTTGCCTAATATAAGCTCAAGCTCATTTTTAGATAAAAAGAACTTAGTTATAAATTTATTAAAATTTAGTAGATAAAAGAAATTATGTTACGATTTTATAAGAAAACACAGTATATTTATTAGGCGGCGGCTTGGCGGCGGTGATCTCTTCCAGGCAAAAGATATTCATCAGCTCAATAAAATTGAATAGTATGTTGTTAGTTATTCTTTAAATTTACTGATTGTAATGAGCATTTCCGCATGCAAGTTGTATCGTAGTTTAGATATATCATAGTTTTGACACATTAAAGTTCCAACAAAACCCTCAAATTTTTGAGCAGAGTTGAGCAAGATAATTTAAAAAATGTGCTGTGTTAAGTATTATAGAAAAGGTTAGTTCGTTGATAATTATTATTTCTTCATCATTTACATGTTGTTAAATGTTAGTAAAATAAACTTTGACTGTTAATACTTTTCTTCAGTATTTACCTGTATGATTATTGCTTGGTAATTAATATGTATATTTTCATGTCGCATAGCTAATTATAAACATAAGTGTGATGTGAAACTAGCTGGATTTATTTTTACACACTCACAGCCATATATTTTATACTAGCTTCCGCCCGCGACTCCGTCCGCGCGAAAAAATTAAGATTTAGTTTTTTTTCTACGTATTTTTCCGGGATATAACGTATCCTATTTTATGCCCAGGATAATAAGGTATAATTATACCAAGTTTCATCGAAATCGAACCGTTAGTTTTCACGTGATGCCTTCACATACAGACAGACAGACAGACAGACAGACAAAAATTTTTTTAATCACATATTTGGGTTTGGTATCGATCCAGTAACACCCCCTGCTATTTATTTTTTCAATATTTTCAATGTACAGAATTAACCCTTCTACAGATTTATTATATGTAATAATATAGATTAAAATAGTGTTTATAGTGTAAATCATAATATTTTTTCACAATTAAAAATATTTCCTTTTTTCTTATGGTGTTGGCATCGAATTAAACCGCGCTGTCGTTTCGTTCATTAAAAGTGATGTTATGAGGACCGAATATGTAGCCGCCTCAACTTACGGAAACGAGAGTAACCTGCGTTGTCTGTTAGTTATTGTATAGTCGAATTTAACGTTACATGGAAATTGGAATCTAAATATATTATGTATACTTATATTAAATCTGTACATGAAATATATTTCCTAAATAACTATCACGGGGTGATTAGGGATCGACACTGATGCCAAAGAAGCAAATCTTTATCTTTATCTCGAGAATCTGAAACTTTTACTCAATATGAAGACCGTTTGACAAATGATAGGGTGCATAGATAGACGGACGTCTATCGGCACTCAGGAACTCCCTGGGCGTGTTATAACGCCCAGGCCACAGTATTACAATTTTTCCTACAGCAGGGCGACGACTGTATTTTCGCATAGTAACGGAGGGGAACTCGCGGGGGGTCAAGTGACGCGGGCCACGTACCATTAACATGCTTACAATACTCCCAAACTAATAATGCGCATAGAAAAATTCGTCACTGTTCGGCAACTGTCATATTCCCCGAGCCTCCGAAGACGATATGTATATAGAGTGGTTAAATGTATTTTCTTCATGCATAGTTTATTAGAATTATGAGTTTTATTGTGATTTTATGGTAAAAGGAATAAGTAACGAAATTTGTTTCGTTAATTCAATGTAAGTTAATAGCGAGGATAAGCCACACGATTGCGAATATATATTTGATGTATTGATTTACTTGGAAAATTCTATACTTAGAAGTTTAGAACTATTAACGTGTCTTACTGAAGCTGGCGTAATGATGGATGTATGGAAGGTTAAAATAAGACAAAGTTTATATTTAAAAAAATGATTTTCAAACACTGGTTTACATTTAAATTGTGAAATCTAATCATTAAAATCTCAGTCCAAAGGATTTACAGAATCAGGGATTATCTCTATTTCTGATATCGTAGAATGATCAGAATTTTCATTATGCTCTTATTAATTTTCACTTTCCCCACTGCTATCTGCTACCTGTATAAATAATCATTATACCGGAAAATTCAACTTTGAAACAAAACTAAGAAGGGTATGTAACAGCAGCTCTATATAATTCCATACAGAGATAATACGTGCGGTAACCACCAATATATAAAGACGACTGACGGATTTTTTAATTTTTTGACTGACAGGCCTACCGTCACCTATCGCCCGAATTGTTTTCGATTGTGTATGACTCTGAATTGACTCCTATTTCTTTCGAACAAGGTGCAAGATTCAAGTGCATTGTTTAGGGCACTTACGATTCAATGATTCGGGGTGATTCGGGTGTTTCTGGAAATACGATTATATGCGAAGATCTGCATGCGCATTATTAATTTTGGAGTACTGTAGTTTGTGGTACCGAGCGCGAAAGAAAGTCATCGTGTTTTTGTTTTGTTACTATGTAAACTAACGTAATTTAATACTTAGGTACATATTCTAGATAACGGTGCGCTCAAACTGTTAATCTACATTTAATTTAGATTATTATTTGAAATACTAAGTAATGTAGAATTTAAAATCACATTCATTCATGTTTTCATCAGATTTTCGATTTTCTCCGATTTTAAGATTTTCTTATCAGAGTTTTCAATTTTAATGTAGTTAAATTTTATAAGAGACAATTAAGAACATTCAAAAATAAAGTGTCACGTATTTTTTTTAAACGACGAATGACCTAAAACGACGTAATCGCGGACGAAGTCGCGGGCAACAGCTAGTTATACAATAAAATATAATACTCACAAGAATAGATTTTCGTTGCTTCCTCCAACAGGATCGCGGTTGTGAACCTACAAGAAAATTCAGAAATGAGAAAAACATGGAATTTTTGTAAAGAGCAATTTTCATGTTTTTGCAACATTGATCATTGCTTCATCATCCTTGCTAGCAGCTAGATATTAATTATAGTTTGCCTAGATAAATTTATGCTAATAAAGCTGAAGAGTTTGTTTGTTTGAACGCGCTAATCTCAAGAATCTACTGGTCCGATTTGAAAAATTATTTCGGTGTTAGATAGCCCATTTATCGAGGAAGGCTATCATCACGCCAAGACCATCAGGAGTGGATCAATGCGGGTAAAACCGCGGGGCACAGCTAGTAAAAAAATAAAACACAAACCTGATTAGTTTCCACGGCCTCAGCGAGCGCCTGCATCACGAAGGATCTCACAACTTCAAGCGGGAAGTATGGAGAATATAGATTGCTTATGTCCGATATGTTTTCACTAAAAAGTAAAAAAAAAAACATAAGTATATTAATTCCCGGTTTGGGCTTCTGAATAGGTTCTGTTTAGCTTTATCTATCAGTTAAAATTTAAACATAGATGGAAAATGTCATAATATATCTTAAATAGGCTATCAGGGACATTAGTAGCAAGTATACAAAGCCGTAAGAGCAAAAATTGAATTTATGTAATGATAATTTTCCTTGATAATAATCATTATCAAAAAAGTTTCATAAAACAATCGATTTTAATACTGGTTCAGATAGAGGTTCATTTCAGCAACTACCTTAGCTACAGTCATAAATATTTCTAAAATTATTTTTTTCTATGATCTTAACTACGTAACTACAAATTAAAAATTACTAAAGGCAGTTTAGATTTAAATCGCACTTAAAACTGATTATGGTTTCTAACTTAATAGATCTACAAAAATATAAAAATTCCAATACTTACGCAATATTAGTCATGTTCATTTGCGGTCTAACACTCTCAGTTTGTAGTGACCGTAGACTGTGACACATTTCTGGATCTTCATATAATGCTTTAAGTTCTGGACCCAGGGGAATTACGAATTCGTTCTTACAAGCCTCCCTGTTAAATAAGTTTCATTTAAAATATTAATTGGAGAAATTTTCGGCAGTTATTGAAAGTAAATTGTAATTGTACATTTATTTTAAGTTACATATCGTTTCTGTTAATTCTGTTTTTGTGTGCATTGTACAATAAAGTGTTTTCTATTCTATTCTATTTTAAATTTGCTGCAGAAATAATAAGAGTAGACGAAGAATAATAAATTAGACGTAGAGTCAGAAAGTATTATTATAACAATAGTACTAATGGTATTAACAACAGAGGCGGCTCGTGACAAAATTGTATGGGTGTTCACTTGAAATAAAACAACGAAAATACAATAGCGTTAGCAGGATAATTTATTACAAAAAAAATGGGCACTACATTATAAATCCATACTAATATTATAAATGTGAAAGTAACTCTGTCTGTCTGTCTGTCTGTTACTCAATCACGCCTAAACTACTGAACCAATTTGCATGAAATTTGGTATGGAGATATTTTGATACCCGAGAAAGGACATAGGCTACCTTTTATTGCGAAATATTATGTACCACGGGCGAAGCCGGGGTGGACCTCTAGTAATATTATAAATGCGAAAGTGTGTTTATTCGCTTAATGTGACATGGCCATGGGCAACTTTTGACAGCGGTGAAACGACTTATACTAATGCGAATTTAACATCAGGGGAATCCGCGGGCAAAGAAAATATATTGTTTTCAATAAAAATGATGATGATGATATTGTTCATGAAATTAATAATAATTCCATAATTCTATCAATTTTAGGAAGATTAGAAAAATGATTTTAACAATAGTTAGGGAAATTTCGATTGACAGAAAAATTTCTATAATTCAGGAAAATTTCCATAAGTGGGGAAAATTTCTATAAGCTGGAAAATTTCCATAAGAAAGAAAAATTTCTATACGCCAGGAAAATTTCTATAAACAAGGAAAATTTATATACGTCAGGAAAATTTCTATAAGTCAGGAAAATTTCTATACGTCAGGAAAATTTATATAGATAAGGAAAATTTGTATAAGTCAGGAAAATGTTTATAAGCCGGGAAAATTTCTATACGCCAGGAAAATTTTCATAAGAAGGGAAAATTTAAGACAGGAAAATTTCCATAAGTCCGGAAAATTTATATACGTCAGGAAAATTTCTATACGCCAGGAAAATTTCTATAAGCCAGGAAAATTTCTATAAGCCAGGAAAATTCCTATACGTCAGGAAAATTTCCATAAGTCGGGAAAATGTCTATAAGCTGGAAAATTTCCATAAGAAAGGAAAATTTCTATACGCCAGGAAAATTTTCATAAGAAAGGAAAATTTAAGACAAGAAAATTTCCATAAGTCCGGAAAATTTATATACGTCAGGAAAATTTCTATACGCCAGAAAAATTTCTATAAGCCAGGAAAATTTCTATAAGCCAGGAAACTTTCTATAAGCCAGGAAAATTTCTATAAACAAGGAAAATTTATATACGTCAGGAAAATTTCTATAAAGCCAGCAAAATTTCTATAAGTCACGTCAGGAAAATTTCTATAAGAAAGGAAAATTTCTATACGCCAGGAAATTTTCTATAAACAAGGAAAATTTGTATGTCAGGAAAATGTTTATAAGCAAGGAAAATTTCCATAAGAAAGGAAAATTTAAGACAGGAAAATTTCCATAAGAAAGGAAAATTTATATAAGCAGGAAAATTTCTATACGCCAGGAAAATTTTCATAAGAAAGGAAAATTTAAGACAGGAAAATTTCCATAAGTCCGGAAAATTTATATACCTCAGGAAAATTTCCATAAGTGGGGAAAATTTCTATAAGCTGGAAAATTTCCATAAGAAAGAAAAATTTCTATACGCCAGGAAAATTTGTATAAGTCAGGAAAATGTTTATAAGCAAGGAAAATTTCTATACGCCAGGAAAAATTCCATAAGAAAGGAAAATTTAAGACAGGATAATTTCCATAAGAAAGGAAAATTTCTATACGCCAGGAAAATTTCTATAAACAAGGAAAATTTATATAAGCAGGAAAATTTCTATACGCCAGGAAAATTTCTATAAACAAGGAAAATTTATATAAGCAGGAAAATTTCTATACGCCAGGAAAATTTCTATAAGCCAGGAAAATTTCTATAAACAAGGGAAATTTATATAAGCAGGAAAATTTCTATACGCCAGGAAAATTTCTATAAACAAGGAAAATTTGTATGTCAGGAAAATGTTTATAAGCCAGGAAAATGTCTATAAACAAGGAAAATTTATATACGTCAGGAAAATTTCTATAAGTCAGGAAAATTTATACAGATAAGGAAAATTTCTATAAGCCA
>CAJQZM010039965.1:0-12019 GCA_907164665.1 Colias nastes | reverse complement strand
GTGCAACTTGTGACCGGTACAGATAGATTGCTCATAATTAGGTCTATCATTGATAAAAATACCAAATTCCACCATGGAGGCGTTTAGGAGGAATTGAATTTTATTAGGTTAGTTACGATAATTGAATTTTTCACCTTTCATGGGATGTAGCTCGAAAACGGCTGCGAATAGAAAAAAATGATAAAGGTACAACTTGTAGATAATTTTATGGCCTTTCAACTTTACCTTGAAAGTTTTTCTCTAACATGTACCGTTTTTGAGATTTAAGCGAAAAATGAAAAAATGGACCCATTCCCCCCCTCCCCCCACTCCCGGGCTCCTCCTAGTGTCCCGGGGTTTTAGTATGTTTATTACCTAGGGACTCTTGACATGTTTCCGAAGAAACATCTTACGTTACTAACTCACGCACTCTAGACCCCCCTTGGAGGGACTCATTCAATGGACTATACATTTAGTATGAGATATGAATATCCCATGTATATTTAATATGAAAGATTTTAGCTTTTTCTTTTTTTTTTGGTTTTCTACTTTAATTACCTACTTCGTAAATTTGAAGGGAAGTTCATTTAGAAACTGTAAATACAGCTCACTTCGAAAATCTGCTATGAATACAAAATGTATGGGAAATAAAATGTATGGGAGCGTTTAGTGTAACATATTTGGACATTTCTCGTTTTATTTTTAAAATTTTACTCATTAGGTTAAGTACTTTCGATATCAGTTTAAAGTTTTTTGATATCTGCAATAGTTACGGAATAATCGCTTGTGCACACTTAACGATTAGGTACACCCTGTATATTACAAATTACTTAGATACGCAATATGCTAACTGCTTATGACCAACATTACGAAGTAGGTAGTTTTTTCATTTCATATTAGACGTTAAAATCTAAAAAGAAATACGATAGCCAAGTAAGTACCTAACATATTTTTATAAAGTCGGTTAGACATGGAAACCTAGAAACCATGTGAAATACGTGAACGAGTGTAACTATCACGGTGTTTGCGAGTGTTGTCGAGGCGTGACCGTCGCGTTAGCGCGCGCCGGTCGTGCGCGGCGCCGCGTGACGCGGGACATGGGAGGTAGCGGGTTTTTGTTGTATTATGTACTAGCTTACAGCCCGCGGCTTCGCCCGCTGTGTCTAAAACCTAATAAATTATATACTAAAACCTTCCTCTTGAATCACTCTATCTATTAAAAAAAACGCATCAAAATCCGTTGCGTAGTTTGAAAGATTTAAGCATACGAAGGGACATAGGGACAGAAAAAGCGACTTTGTTTTATACTATGTAGTGATTTAAATTGGTAACTATTAACTAGGTGTGTTACGCGGTTTCACATGCAATTTCAGGAAGTACCTACACAAGAATTTAGGCAGCGCAACGGAAGATCTCAAAAAAGGATATTATCTTTACCGTTTTTCAACTTTTTATTATTCCTTTCCTGCTCCACTCCTCAAAATCACAGATGTTTATAACATAAAATAAAACCTTCCTATATAAGACTATCCAAGACGAATTTTTTCTTCAATTCGACCTAAGTACTAAGTAGGTATTGTAAGTAACACTATTTTGAAATCGGTCCAATAAATATGGTACAAATAAATATTATTTGTCTCTACATCGACGAATCTCTATTAATCGATTTTTATTTTAAACTTCATTTACAACTGTTAGAATGGGTAAAGAAAATCATTGTGGAAAACGACATATTGTGATAGGTTTGAAATATCGGAATCCATACTTAATATTATAAATGCGAAAGTAACTCTGTCTGTCTGTCTGTTACTCAATCACGCCTAAACTACTGAACCAATTTTCATGAAATTTGGTATGGAGATATTTTGATACCCGAGAAAGGACATAGGCTACTTTTTATCCCGGGAAAATGACGCTATCCCGGAAATCCCACGGGAACGGGAACTATGCGCGTTTTTCTTTGACTGCGCGGGCGAAGCCGCGAGCGGAAACCTAGTAGGTACAAAATAAAAGATTACATTAAAGATTGCAGAATACAAAAAATATCATAATCTCAATTCTCATAACTTAAAGTCAATCGCTTTCGCTAAGAGTAGAGCCGTTTTGTGTAAATAAGGTGAACAAACGCGCGGACTGCACGGTAGCTGTTGCCACCTCACCTACTTGGTGCAATACTACGTGGATAAAAAACGAATTTATCAAAATATAGCTAGCCTTCCGCCCTTGGCTTTACTCGCGTGGAAATTTTTACCACATTTACTTGTGAATTTTCGAAGAAGCTATAGCCAATGTAACATTTTTTTAAGTGCCTATGTTTCGTCGTCGAATACTCGTTTTAGAAAAAATCTCTTTAGAAACCGCTATTTCATTTTAAAAGGCATCATATCCAATGATTTAATTACATATTCGATTATGTATAGTTATACCCGTAAAATCAATCATCATCAAATCATAGGTGTTAGTATGTGGGCCGTGGGGACTGTAGACACAAACGCTTTTATATATCTTTATCTCGGCTCTACCATTCTCTACTCTATCTCTATATTTTTATTTTATATATAAAAATTCTCGTGTAACATTAGATACCATACTAAACGGCTGAACCGATTCTCATGAAATTTTGTGCGCCTTTTCGGTAAATCTGAGATTCGGCCATCGTCTATTCATACCCAAATTATGTGATAAGAAGAGGACAGAACAACGTTTACCGGGACAGCTAGTTATCTTAATAATATTACCTAAATGTTATACATAAGGAACACATAAAACGATTCCAATGCTCGTATAGCAGTCGTTAGAACTGTGGTTAGAACTTAGTCGCGGCACGTCGACGATATATTATATCACTTACGGATACGACACGACGTCGTAACGGCGCCGAATTCGGGACACAACGATATAGCTTTAGTTTTATTTATTTATTTATTTGGTAAACGTAAAAGGTCTTGCAGAATCTGTTTGCGAATCTAAAGATTTAACGACATTATTATCATACTTTTATCAGATTAATTGTCACAATTAAATCTCATCTAACTAAGTAAAGAAATTTACAGAAACTAGGTACTAGAAAAAGTGCATCAATTCGCAAAGAGAGTAAAAATGTAAACAATAACCAAAAGAATTGTTTTAAGGTAATATTTCACATTAATTTGAGGTACATATTTCACATTATTGCTTAATAAATAAAATAAGTGTCTATTTTTAAACTCTATCAGAATTTCTTGAATAAAATCTATTTACAATAGGGAATATGCATAAAATTTGAAATGGCCTAAAATATTTTTTTCTCGAATGCTTATTCTCGTAATATTATAATGAAAAGGATAGTATTTTGAAGCCCATTAATATTTTTTTCTACGTTATAAAATAGTAAACTATTAATTTAAGACAAAAAAGAAAAACATGAATATTCCCCATTTCTACGAAGTTCGAACAATAATTATTATGTTTAAGTTTAAAATATATACCAAGTATATTGCTATATAAAAGAATAATTAACGATTTTATTAAAATATTCTCTTAATTTTTATAATAATTTAAATCTTTATACTTATCAACGAAACAAAATACATAGAGCAAAACATTATATCAAACTATAATTTACCTACTACCTTACCTACCTACCTACCTTATAATTTACTAGTACATACCTACCTAATCAAATAAATATTTTGAATAACATAAATTTCCAAATAATATCTAATTTCATCCACTTTATGTAAAAGTCGGTTAAAACACAATGAAACAAATATATTATAATAAATTGTATGTAAGTACTTATGTCCCGCTCAATATACGGGCGCACGCGTAAAGGACTCAACGTATGTGTTATAGAAATTTCTATATTATTATCGATAAAAACTTCATATTATATAGCCTATTTATCGATAAAATCATCTTTGGACAACAATAGCTGTACTATATCGATATAAAATTCCGTATTGATAACGAACATTGTTCTAAAAAAAAATGAATTTAATATTAAATTTATACACAATATTTATTTTTTAAATAAATATTAATAAAAACTCTAATATAAATTGCCTACAAATAAATATAATGTTGATAATATTACATAATATTATATCACGTATACCTCTTGCTGAAACTAAGCCAGTTTAACTTCGAAGCGTTTCGATAGATGTCGCTAGGCGTCACTTAGAACGCGCTATCGAAATGTTTTTATAGAAACGTATAATAATTTCAAGGCGGCTAGCAAGTTGACCGATTTTGATGAAATTTGCTATTTTTGTATGCCAATCACCGTGCTCGTTGCGGTCGATTAGGCTTTATAAACTCTGACTTCTGACTTCTGAGTAAGTTACTAGAAACTATATAAAGGAATTAGGAAGTTATGATAATATATTATATAATAATAATTTAGGCACACAGTTATTGATATTTAATATTTATACCTACGTATACCCGAAGTATGTGTTTTTACTAAGTATACTCATAAATTTTAATATTTTGGATAATTGCTAAACTGAATTTAGTGAGATAATTATTATTCGAACAATCGATGTTATATGAAGCAACTGGGACTACTATCTCTAGGCAGAAGAACTCGAAAACGGCTCTACCAAATCGGCAAGTTTTTATGCGTTTTTGTCAAGGCTCTAGGAAGGTTCTTGTGTTGAAAATATAACACAAAAGGGGCAATAGAGCAGTCTAAGGCAGAACAACGTTTGCAGGAGCAGCGAGCAAATAAAAATTAACGAGAACATCGCTATTAAAAATGCGTCAGTGCCGAAAATTTAATAAACTCAGTCTTGCATTAACTGTTGCAATAATAATTATGAATGAATGAACAATGGCGGAAAAGAAAAGGCAAATAACATGAAAGTTTCCGTTACAAAGTTTAATTAAAACAGACAAAGAGGTATAATATATCTGTCCTGCTCTGTTTAAATTAATTTTGCCGGGACTCTGGGAGAGCGGCGGAATATTTCGGCCGTGTTTATTAAATTATTTAAATAATTCGTTGATATAATATCATGAGTTTCTTACTAAAATTTCAATGTGGTTGTAGGTAGGTAGGGATATTTGGAGGATCATTTCCTATTGCGTGAAAATAACTTAGTAACCAAGCATTAATTTATTCATGTGATTCAATCGATTTAAGTCATCCCATTTTAATGATTGTAATTTCATCTATAAATAAAGCAGGTTTTATGTACACACTACATATTTTTCAATATCTCTATGTAGAGACATTTCAATAGGTTAGGTAGGTATGTACCTACCTAACCTATTGAAATGTGTTAATCCGTTCACTGTGAATGAATATACATAATATACCTACTTATTTAAAAATATTTCCACTTAATGTCTATCTATATCTCTATATATTATATCTCTATCTATTTGAAATTATTAATATTACCAGATTATAATATAACATTTATAAGGAGCCGTTTATCACAACTTGCTGATAAAGTTACCAACATCTTATTTAACACATTTTTACCTATATTTCCGTACCTAAGTATATACTTACGGCCTTACTAATAAAAAAATAAACAATGGATAAATTTCTATCATTTTCTACTATAGCTTTGTCCTGCTCTTGCTCACATGAAACGTCAATCATAAAAAGAAGACAGGTTATTGCAATAACTAATCCATTGCATAGCGAATGGGTAACATTTTATTAGTAAGACCGTTAAACATTACTTTAACCATCTTTAACTGATAGATTAAAGCATGAAACAAGCAGAAACCGCGACATTTGCCATAAGTATTACATTATCATCATTCATCTTAAAAGTTCTAAAAATCACGCCATACCGCTACATTATATTCACAAAAATGCATTAATATTCATGCCCCTTGCATGGCCCATGGCCCAAGCCCCAGGGACGTATAATTCGGTTCTCTTGTCCCCGTCACACCGTTCAAATGGATGCACCTTGTTACATGGAAAACGTTTTTGTTTGTCTGTTGTTTTGTCGCGTATTTGGGGTAAGTTTGTTTACGTGCAGCTATGGAAGCACTGGTCCTTGTGTCGACTTTTAAAGTAGATATTAACAAAACCTATATCCTGGATAATATGTTACTTGATAACTTTTTAAAAAGTGTGCGCTTTACGTGTGTGTTACGGTATTTTCAGTAAAAATTACCGAGATAGTCGGTAAAATAATGTAAATGCTGACAACACTGATTATTTATACTTAATTAAATTTTTGGAAAAAAAATGGCTAATTTTAGTCAAAATTTATAGTTTTCTTACAAGAAATGAAGATCCTTATCATCCAAGTATCCACCTTGGCGAGAAAAATTAATATTTTTAAGGAAAATTAAAAAAAAGCATGAATGTCTTTATTTTTTATTAAAGACCTTAAAATGATTAATAATTCTTCCATTTACAATATCACAAAATTCTCCATAGATTTTGAGATATTTGATGCAATACCAAATAACCCTAGACTTTGTTGATGTGTGTACATAAGTAGGTACTATTTCCATTTCCCTTTATTAGAAGCATGAAACTATAACATGCATTGGTATCTCTGTATAATTGAGTGGACATCATCCATTGATTGGTTAGATTGTACAAACATATTTAATGAAGCTTTGTTGTTTAGGGATAATGGCTTCTATGTTTATGTAGGTAGAGACTAGATTGCTTTGATTAGTTTCTAGTTTGAGCAAATGTTTTGCATTGGGTTTAGTAAATGTTGTGTGATGTTTTGAAGACTACGGGTTAAATAATATCCTACTTTAATACTATAATTATGCGAAAACTTGTGAGGATGGATGAATGTTTGTTACTCTTTCAAGTCAATACTACTGAACCGATTACAATGAAATTTGGTATGTAAGTAGCTGCAGACCCAGAATAAGAAATTGGCTACTTTTATCCCGAAAATCCGATTAGGATTAAACCAAGATTTAAATCTGTTGTGTTATTTCTATTTATTTGAATGTACAAAAATTACTTATAAAATTAATGGTTATTTTTGTGTTAAAACTGAAACAACTAGGTAAATATGAAAATATTGCTGGAAATGATATTTTTCTTCTTAGCACAATAACATTTCTAAAATTAATTGTAAATACTTAATAAATAAACAAAAGGCGCAAAGTCGCATCAAATATTGATGAGCCGGTGGGGCGTCCCCTCCGAACAAACACGCGGCTGTTTATTAAGGGATTACCAGATTTGCTGCTAAGCTTTGGTTATGCGGTTTAAATGAAATGCGATATTAATATTGTTATTGTTGACTTTTTAACGCCGAATGGAGGGAAATTTTTAGGATATTATGAAAAGAGGTTGTGTATCTCTAAAATATAGCTTAGTAATTTGGTTTTTTCTTGAACCTATGTAAAATTATGTAAATAGTAGAGTACTATTTTATTTATGACGTAGTTAAGAAAAACAAGATTACTTTCGTTTCGTACCTATACCATTACAATAAAACAACAGTCGATTCAAGCCTTGCTCCATAATAAACTATAAAGTCTAAATGTAGGTAGGTATTCAGTTTTGTATTTATAGACTATAATTATTATATGTACTTATTCCTATTAACTAACCTGAAGTTAAAATATTAAATCAGCAAGACAGCCATTAGATTTTTATTAAAAGGTGTTATTTTAATTTTTATTATTCCGCCATTTAAAAATAGCACCTATTAGCATCATCATCATCATAGTTTAAAAAAAGTGTTAATGTAATAATTATTCTTATTTAGTATTTTTAAAAATAAATTGCATACCTACTGTATTTCAAAGCTACCTACCTACCTTTATACATATTTCGCAACTGTTTTAAAGATTTAATTAGGTACTAGCTTACCGCTCGCGGCTTCGCCCGTTTTGCCTAAAACCTAATAAATTATATACCTACTAAAACCTTCCTCTTGAATCACTCTATTAAAAAATACCGCATGAAAATCCGTTACGTAGTTTTAAAGATTTAAGCAGACAAAGGGACATAGAAAGCAACTTTGTAGTATACTATGTAGTGATATACACTAGTTATAGCATTAGAAAATATTCACACATACAAAAATAAAAGGCAAGAAAAGCCAAAATTTGTGTAGCAAACTAATTAAGCTAGCAACACCGACCCCCGCGGTATTAGCACAGATCCTCAATATCATTTATTGCAAATGGCCGACTAAATCAAGCGCAAATCCCTGCAATGGCAACTTTTGGCGGGCTTTTTTGATGGCAACATTATCTTTTATTGAGAAAAGTGTTTATGGTTTTTATGTTTGTTTTTATTTTGTGGTTGGATAGTTGTAATGCTCGAGTTGTTTTTTAGTATTTTTGTATTGATATTTAAATAAATCGGTTAGGATTGTTTATTATTATGATTCGCGGCTTAAATTCGGGCAAACAGCAATCGGATATGTATGGGAAACTCACTAAAACTCTATAGAAAAAAAAATTGTAAGAGAAAAACGTTTTATTCCAGTATCTGCCGTCAAAATATTTTTATTGAAATTCCAAATATTTCTAAAACTACTACAATTAGAATTCTAATTCTATTCTTATTAGAAAAAAATGATTACAATAGCAATGAAATCATCTAACAAAATATTATTAAAGTCATAAAGTATCGATAAACACCTTTCTATCGATAAATGGGTGCGTCAAACAGCTGGTCTATCTATTGATATTAATTGTATAATCCAATCATTTTTGTTTCATCATTTGCGATTAAACTGATTTAAAAGAGGGTAAGGGCAGATGTATGTCTGTAACCCTAAAGTATTGGATAGATGGAACATATTTTATTCATACTTTTGTCTTATTAAACTACACTTTTATTACAAGGAAGAAAGATTTTTTTATGTGGAACTCAAAAACTACGAAATTAAATCTTAATGGAGTTTAAAAAGTGTCAGTAGAGTTTATTTTTCTTTCATATATATTTAAGTATGTACAGTAGGTACAAGCACAGTATTACGGATATTGTAATACTGTGGTCAGAGCATAGTAAAAAGAGAACTTTATACTACCTATAGTAAAAGCTTGCTTACAGATACCAATTACAATTATTGTGAACAGGGAGGTGTTTCCACGAATATTAATTTATTAAATTTGATATTTAATTACCGACGTAAGAAACATATAATGCCCACTTAGGACATAGGTATCTATCGTTCTATTCTCTTTATACTATGGTTCTATGCTCATATAAGAACAAATTAAATATTCTCTTTCCATACATGTAAAAATAAAATATATAGAAAACTAGTGGTCCGCCCCGGCTTCGCCCGTGGTACATATTTCGCAATAAAAGGTAGCCTATGTCCTTTCTCGGGTATCAAAATATCTCCATACCAAATTTCATGCAAATTGGTTCAGTAGTTTACGCGTGATTGAGTAACAGACAGACAGACAGAGTTACTTTCGCATTTATAATATTAGTATGGATAGTCCACGTAGCACCTAGTCATATAATTTCCATAAACAAGTGTAAAACCACAGTAAAAGTGTAAAACAGAAGGTAAACTCAACGTTTGACCGCCAAAAGTTATTGGCTAATAAATCTTAATTCACCATAATACTGCCTAATGCTTTAGGGATGCGCCGAACACGGAAAGATACTTTGCGAAAATTATCCGTTTTTTGTAGGGGAAACTTTATGTAGTATTTTGTTTAGTTAGTACGATTTTTTTCTAATATTAGTAAAGGGGTCACGGATTCTTATAATTAATTCAGGTGATATTTATCTACTTATCATTTAAATAAAACCAGTCAATGACAATCGTGTCTCAGTAGATAGTTATATTGCTTGTTGGCATGGTACTAAATGAAAGATATATGTAACAAAAAATATAATTCCAAAATCGACAACAGGAAAATAAACTGGACACCGTATCAATTTTAATTACAATTGAGATACACTGACGCAAATCTATTGAATAAATAAATCAAACAGATCCAAAATAAAACAGGAATGGAGGGAAAATCGGATAAACGTCTGTTAGACAATTTAACTGACGTTTAAGTGAAAAATCGTAAAATGTGAGAATTATTAATGGTATAGAGAAACATTTCTCGTGTACATCTGTCCGTCCGTGACTCCGAAAAGCACGGACATAAAACTACTCTTACTGGCGTTATCATAATTTATTATTTACATGTGCAACGCGAAAATTCAATGGCTCGCAACTGAAATAGTTCGATGGAGTGATATCGAATTCGGTATTTGTTTTAATGGTTTCTATTATTAAATAAAATATCGAATACTTTAAACAACATTTGCAAGTGATTAAAAATATTATTTTCTCATAAAATTTATATTCATCAAACATTCGATGAAGTTTCTACTATGTTTATTTCTGATTCATAACCAGAAGATAATAATATGTTTATTAACTTGTAGGTAAAGTAATAGATTTTTATAGATTTGTTCACTAAAAGCGCAAATTATAATCTATACCTACATATTATTTATCTATAAGATCTAGAAAGAATTCAGTCAACTGTCAATTATAAATAAGAAAAAAAATGTGGCAAAATATCGATACGGTATATTTATCGATACACTAGCACAGCACTAGAGCAATATATCTTTTTAATAATGAAAGGATTTAGTAAACAAAGTGGTACGGGAGGGGACTTTTTATTTGGCACCGAATCGAATGACGTCATGCATCGCTAATGAGCCATGCTCTGTATTTGCGTACTATAAACTATTTGTTTCACCTTGTTTTGTTTAGCAAATTGTTTGTCTGTTTGTTTGTTGATATGGAACTGGTGTGTTATAATTTATGATTTTTCGATTTGGTTTGTTGGTGTTCGATTTTGTGTCAGCGTTATTTAAAATAAAAGTATTTGCAAGATATATTTTGTATAGTATTTTCACATTTTATTAAAATTTCATAATTAATTATTTCTAGATTTTTTCTTTGTTTTGATATTGTTTGTCAAGTTGTGGAATTATTGGTATGTTTTAAACTTTTAAGTCATTTTATGTATGAAAATTAGGGATGCATCGATACGCCTTTTCGCCGATACGATACCGATACCGATACTCTTATAAAAATATCGGCGATACCGATACCGATACCGATACGCTTACTGTGAATTCAAAAATGAAGGTATAATAAATAAATCACAAGTCAGATTTTTCTTTTATTAATATAAAAAGTAGAGACATAGGTTAATAATTAGGCAATTAAAAATTATAGTAATTAAAATTAACATTGATAAGATTTTTGTTTAAAAAACAAAAATTTTGCGGAAAAGGCGATTTCGCAAGTCTGTTTGAATAAGACCTGCGCTGGAAAATAGTCTCTCAGATGCAATAGAACTCATTTGGAACTTTTGCGCAATTTTTTTCAAGTTTGGGTATAAAACGTCATTGCGCCAGAAAACGAATGGATCTGCATCTCTCGATATATTGGGACAACTCAACAACACACTCACAAGCGTGGGGTTTCCCCGAGCATAGTTCATGCCTCGTTTGCAACGGAATAGACGAGACAACACGCTCGTTTACACTACATTTTTAATTAAAAGTATCGTTGAATCGGTCATAAAAATATCGCCGATACCGATATATCGGCTAATCCGAAGTATCGCCGATATATCGGTATCGGTATCGGTATCGGGTGCACCCTTAATGAAAATATAAAAATTAAATTATTAATTATTCCCGAATTACATAAAAATAAAAAAAACGTATTACGCTTTTGCTTCTATTTGCAAAATTAGATTGATGATATTACTAATATTATCTTTTTTAGATTAAATAGATTATTCCACACCAAAAACGTTTTCCCATACGCCAATCGTACAAAAGATCTCACAGCCGATAGCAGTGGTCCAGTCAGTCAGGCAAAAAAGCAAAAAAACACAAAAGTCAAACAAACTCTGTGAGCTATAAAATAAATACATCGAGGTAAGAATCTCGCGGTGTGGCGCGAAATTAACAAAAACGCTTTATGCTGCCTTTACACTCTCTATGAGGCGAATATGTGGATAAAAAATGAAATAATATTTATGAAAACCTTTGAATCCTTACTAATATAATGAGAACGTGCGTTTCTTTGTTTATTTTGTCGTTCTTTTTTTT
>CAJQZM010039964.1:31304-59314 GCA_907164665.1 Colias nastes | reverse complement strand
ATTTTTAAGAGACTTATCTCTATTTTTACGCCATTTTCAACTTATCACTCAGACTACTTTACCTAATGAGTAAAATGACAACAATAACTTTTTAATAATAAAATGGGAAATATCCAAAAATTTCACACCAAACACTCCCATACATTTAGTATAAGATGTAATGACTATCCTAAACGTGTAATATGAAAAATTTTGGTTCTTTTTTTGAATTTATGCTTAAATTACTTCGCAAATTTTAATAAAAATTCATTTAGAAACTGTAAATAGAGCTCGATGTGGAATACAATGGAATTCCAAAACGAGGACGTCACTTCGAACATTTGCTTTGAACACAAAATGTATGGAAAATTCAATGTATGGGAGTGTTTAATGTAACTTTTTTGGGTATTTCCCGTTTTATTTTTTAAAAGTTATTATTGTCATTTTACTCATTAGGTGAAGGGCTTTCGATATCAGTTTAAAGTTTTTTGATATCTGCAATAGTTACGGAATAATCGCCTGTGCACACTTAACGATTACACCCTGTATATACTCTAAGGCCGCGTTTCCACCTGCAAGAAAACTTCCGCGAGAAATGTCCGACAGTCTGTCTGACAGCAACTTGCAAGTCTACTTGCAGGTGGAAACGCGGAATTAGACTTGCAAGTTGCTGTCGGACAGACTGTCGGACATTTCTCGCGGAAGTTTTCTTGCAGGTGGACAGGCGGCCTAATGCCTCCTCCACATTACTCGCGAAGTTGAACGAGGTTAGACGAATAGAATAATGTAGAGAGGCACTTCGGCTTACTTCTTCCAACTTTACCTCGCCTCGGCCGACTTCCGTTTGTTGTCGGTTTTTGCGCCCGAGTCAAAGGGCACGAAGTTACCCGAAGTTCGTTCTGAATATGAACGTATGCGCTCCTCGCGAAGTTGAACGAGTGTGTAGTGTAGCACCGCGGACTTCAGTCAACTTCGGCCGAGTACTTCGCCGAGGAACTTCGCGAGTAGTGTGGAGGAGGCATAAGGATTGTAATGTGATTGTAATAATATATACTCTTAGGGTAAACCATACTAAAGTATGTTAGTTTTTTTAATCTACTATGTTTTTACTTATCTGTGTGTAGACTATACTCTATTGGAATATCTTGCAAATTGTCTATGGTGGGTGGAACTACGGTTGATTGATGGAAGGACTAAACTAAAGTAGATTGTTGGTTTTAATATAATACAAAAATAAATTAGATAAGTTATTATAGAAATATTATAATATATTAAGTGAGTTTAATGGGAAACTTGCATACTAGAAATTCAGAACGCAGGAACCACAAGCAATCAGTTTATACAACCCGCGACGGCCCAGCTTTTACGAGTCAGGTAATCTGCGATCAAATGAAAACTTGCTAATGTCATTCTCAGCTGAACATACGTAACATAACAAAACGCTTTGTTGTTCGATTGATGACTGTGTTAAATCCTTGCTTACTTGCATTTTGTTTAACAACAAACAGTTTGGTCGATATTGACGTTTGCTCTTGTTTATTGTTTTGGAAAGTGTGTGATAACTACAGACTGTTGTTTATATACGTACAGTTCAGTTTGTCCCATTTCGTCGGTAACCTCAGCGGACGCTCCTTCGTTAGCATAACTAGCAACCATTCGGTGTACAGCGCATCTCGGCCTTGGTCTCGCGTTTCCAGACGAAGGTTAGTGTTATAAATTTGAACGTTACCATTCTTACGAAATTAAATCGCACGTGTTGTGTATGTTATTGTTTTGGGCATGTTCATTAGCTGTAGGTGCACCACTTATGAATTTACAAAGAAACAGTCAATGTTTTTAATTGCATTCTTCATTATGAATTCTACTTTAAATCATATGTTTACATATAGCATTCTTAGAAAATATAAATGCAAATATTTTAATGCTGTCTTTATCTTAAAAGTTCAGAGTGTAAAAGCTTAGTTAATTAAGTTCACACATCAAATCGCGTATCAAGATGTTAAATGGGTCCTGCTATGAATACCTTCAACCATGTAAATGATTGAATTCTACAGATAATTAAAAAAGATAGATAAGTAATACCCATTCACAAAAACTGATTTTATTTAAATAAACTTATAAAATACAATATCTCTTTATTTCAGGTGGCATGAATCAACATTAAATAGTCCATTAGAAGCAAGTAAGACTGCTTGGCCTGTTGCACATAAGGAATCAATTTTTCTTCCAGAATTCCCAATATCAACTGATCTCCTACAAAAAGACTTTGAAATAGTTGAAACAATAGCTAAAGGTGCGTTTGGTGAAGTTTTTAAAGTGAGGAAAATTGCTGAAGACAAAGAGTATGCATTAAAAGTGTTGAGCAAATCGCAGGTATGCTATCCTTCCTTATTATAAATGTGAATGTTTATTTGTTTAACTGTTCCTCTACTAAAAAACAGAAGAACACCAATTATCCTAATTTATTGGGACCAGGGTCGACTCAGATAATCGGATGTAGACTAATAACAATCTTCGTAAAACTAAGATAATCAAGAAAACCAACTGTTACATATAGAATAGACTTAATGAATATTTTCAAAGACAGTTGTAGATACAATACTACTTAGAAAAGAAGCAGTACATAGTATTACGGAATTATATTACTTACTAGCTTCCGCCCACGACTTTGTACGTGCATCCCCGTTTTTCCCCGTTCTCGCAAGAATTTCGGGAAATCCTTTCTTAGCGGATGCCTACGTCCTAACATCTACCTGCATGCCAAATTTCAGCCCGATACGTCCAGTGGTTTGGGTTGTGCGTTGATAGATCACTATATCAGTCACCTTTGAGTTTTATATATGTCGTGGCCATATCGTAGATTTGCTCATTTCATGATATGACCGATCATTTCACGAAATGGTCGCATTTCATGAAATGGCCAACATAGTTTGATCAGATCGTTAAATCGTCAACGTTTCACGATTTGGCCATCCACATTTGGCCAGATCGTATAAAATATAAAGAGTCCATAAAATATTAAAATTCAGAATATTCTAAAAACTTGTTTAATGTCATTTAAGTTAGTGCCGCGGCAGCGGCCGGCGAATGCTAGAAGCGAATCGTTTTTGCAATAAAAAACAGTTAGGTTAGGTTAGGTTAGACTTTGATAAACAACGCACGAGCCGAGCGAGCAAAGCGAGCGTGCCGCGGCAGCGGCCGGCGAGTGCCAGAAGCGGATCGCTAATTAAAAAACAAACAATTATAATACTATAGTAGGATATATAAATATATATCCTAAAAGAAAAAATGCGTCTTAAATTATTTTATTTAAGACGCATTTTTTCTTCAATACATATAAGATATCCACATTTTCATTTATATAAACATTCCTATTTAGGTATATAAATATATATCCTAAAAGAAAAAATGCGTCTTAAATTATTTTATTTAAGACGCATTTTTTCTTCAATACATATAAGATATCCACATTTTCCATAGTACTCGAACCGTCGTAAATTCTTTGCTATGACTTTCTTCATATTGTTATTAAACGAATTATGAAGTTTTTAACTGCGAATAATTAAATTTTCGCCAGCGGCCGCCATCTTATCACATAAACACAGAGCTTGCAGCGCCTCTACCAATGATTAATGTAACTATTTTACGATATGATCAAATAATTTTGATCATTTCATGAAAAAACCGCGCGTTTAGTTGGCCATATCGTGAAACGATTTCTTATCATTGATCTGCTCAAGCCACATCATGATGTGGCCAAACTAAATTGGCCATTTCACGAAATGCGACCATTTCGTGAAATGGCCAGTCATATCATGAAATGAGCAAATTTACGATATGGCCACGACATATACATATATATAGATTAATATTTTAAATTTATTCGGACAATTTGGATAATTGGCGATTCGGTTAATCAGCATTCAGATAATCAGCGTTAAACTGTAAAGTATATGGAATTGATATAACTCTATATAACAGAAGAAACAACCTACTACACACTGCAAATAACAATCAATCCAAATTTCAATTTTTGTTATAAAGATGTCATTGGACGAGAAAACACAATTCCATCTTAGTTCTTGTTAATTCTTATTAAAGAGTATACCACTTTTGTTAAAAATAATTCTACTAGTTTTATCAAGTTTAAAATAGATCCTATAGGAGATTTGAATAATTTGTGCATCATGTTGTGAAATATTGGGTAACTTGTGATGATGAAAACTGTCTTAATTTTTTATCTATAGGATCTATTTAATTTTAATATTTGCTATTGATCAAATTTTCAGCCATTGTTACATTCAGCTATTTGTGTTTGAAAATTAGAAAACACATACATGCTTTTACAAATTTTAGAAATGTAATTAAATAATTTTTTTTTAGTATATTATAATGGCAATAAAAATTAATTCAACCATATCATAGAAAGTAAATACTCACAATTATTGTGGGCTAGCTAGTTTATAGGGCTAATTTTACAATGAATATTTAAAATTACTGTTATAAATCATACTTACATATCAAACTTAACATGCAGTGATATTTTAGTTAAGCCCTTTATCTGAGTGCATTTAAAAATAATTAAATTCCCCCTACAAACCTGCAATCTCACATTTTATGTTATGTAGCACACTAGGTCAATGCCCAATGGCATTAAGATAATAAATTTGACTGTATAATTTGTTCAATGAAAATAATGTATTATGCAAATATCCATATAAAGACATTTTATTTTGAACACAAAGGACCAGCTTTATTTAATTATGCAAGTCCTTGAATATTAATTAATTTGATAGGGGGATTGTTTTGGGGAACAAACAGTTGGTACTTATTTAGTATTACAGTATTATGCGTTTATGTGGCATTGCCTTTTAATTTGCAACTCTATCATTCACAGTTAGTTCATGAAAGAGCAGTTGAACAAGTCAAGGAAGAGACAAGGATCCAAACAGTTGTCGGCCACCATACCTTCATAGCTGGAGCTATTGCACATTGGCAGACTAAGAAAAGGTTATATATTGGTAAGTTATGAGAATTTATTTAGTTGATAGTATTGTAGTATGTTTAATCCTAGGATGATTATATTACTTATCAATTTTATGATTATTCTGACTGCAATATATATTTTCATTGCCCCAAAATAATGATTTTATACGAACATAGTGATTGGATCAAAGAAAACTATACCACTTTGATTTATTCATTTAATTCATGTAGATCGATTTTAGCAAAACCTCGTTCTCATTTTAGTGTATTTACAATTTTTGGTGATTTGTTAGACACTTTAAAACAGAAAATTTCATAATATTAAATCTATATTGATAAACTTAATTAGTAAAGCTGTACTAAAATGATAATAAAACTAATGTGCAACATTTGAAGATGTTGATATCCTGTTCTTACACAGGCTATTGATTTGGAATATCAAATAGTTGAAAGTTCATTATGAACAAAGTCACTCGAGGGAGTCGTGATAATCATACAAAATATACTTATCTGTTTCTGAATATAGTGACCATTAGCAAATTTATAGGCATATTTATCATATTAAATTATTTGTCAATAATATCAAATTCTATTAGTTAGTTTCTTGCAGTCTACAATATAAGCTGTATAGAAATGTATATAGGTAGTTGAGAAGTCTTAAGAATCTCGTTGTCTATGCTTAATGTGTTTGAAAATGTTCAATCATTCTAGTTTAAAATATGCTTATTCATACTTAATCTCGACGTGTGTTGAAGTTTTTATGCTGGTTTAATTAGCGATCTTAATAATTTGCAATTCATGTATAGTCATAGAGAAGTTTTTTTTTGTAAAAAGCATGAGCAAAAAAAATCGCACGTGACATTTGAATTTTTAAATCGTTATTTTTGTATTTTGAGATTCAGATGAAACTTGCTAAAGAAAACTCTTTTAATAGGTGTTTAATACGATTTGACCTACTAGCGGAGGTGGTTGCTCCTGCGTTATCATTCCTATCGCGACTAGACGATTATATTAGTAACTCCGAAATGGGGTCGAGTCATGTCCACGTGTCATTAGGTCATCGTAAATATCATTATGATTGCGTTTAATTCAATCCGTTGAAGGTCATTGTCGCTCGATTCGGTTGCTACGCATTTATTTAGTGATGTCCTTGAATTTATTTTTTATAGAAATTTCAACTCTATGGTTATTGATAAATATTGTTATTAATGTAAGTGATTCATTAATTAACACTTTCGAAGAAACGTTTATTAATTGCACTTCTAATTTACATTATGTTATGATTTGTTAAGATGTTTATTTACACAGATCGGTATTAGTAATTATTCTATTCTATATTCTAATCATCTTGTAGTTTTTATCTATTACTAATGTAAATAATAATTTTATGGCCGTGTAATCAAATAGTAATATTTTTAAGTTTTATATTTCTTTATCATAATTTAATATCATAGAATGAAATAGGTGAGTTATTATACTTTGTTTGCGTACATTTATAAATTGTTTAATCAGTTGTACAAAATATTGATAGGTAAACAAGACTTTCGTATGAGTACCTAAGGTATTCTAGTCAATAAACTGTGTTAAATATTGGCTGTATCAAATTTTTGCTTTTGTTTTTTGTACCCACATACCTGGTGCATTCAATAAGTACCTAGCCTCATCGCCAGAGGGCGCTATTGTTTCAAAATAGGTTTACCACAGTGTAGCTCATTCTTTTTTAATTATTTTTTTTAATTTTCATTCCAATCCCTTCATTTGTTTTAATTTGACAACCTATGGAAGCGAACGTGTCGATCGGTTTTACAAAAATGGAAAAAGAGCAATATCGTTCGGTGATTCGATTCCTATTTTTGGACGGGAAAGAGCGTATCGAAATCAAAGACCGCTTGGATGCTGTATACGGTGACTCTTCTCCATCGATAGCCACCGTCAAGAATTGGTTCAACGAGTTTGCACGTGGCCATACGTCGGTTTTTAATGAACCGCGTCCAGGTGCACCAAAAACAGCTGCTACGGAGGAAAACATTAAAAAAATCCATGATCTCGTATTGACAGATCGCTGATTGAAGGTTCGGGAGCTAGCTGAGACTGTAGGCATTTCAGAAGGAACAGTGCATCATATTCTTCACGAGGAACTCGGCACGAGAAAGCTGTCCGCGCGATGGGTGCCGCATTTACTCACACCGGAAAACAAGCGCAACGGTGAGTCCACGTCAGAGACGTGTTTGGCGCTGTTTAAGCGGAATCCAGGAGAGTTTTTGCGTCGTTTTGTGACGGTCGATGAAACCTGGATTCACTGGTACACACCAGAGACCAAGGAGGAATCAAAACAATGGATCCAGACCGGGGAACGTGCTCCAAAGAAGGCGAAAACTGTAAAATCGTCGGGAAAAGTTATGGCCACCGTTTTCTGAGATTCACAAGGAGTTGTCTACATCGATTACCTCGAGAAGGGTAAACAAATTACAGGGCTTTACTATGCCGATTTATTGGACCGATTCGACGCCGAATTAAAGAAAAAACGACCCCATCTGGCTAAGAAAAAGGTGCTGTTTCACCACGACAACGCACCGGTTCACACGTCTGCCGTTGCCATGGTCAAATTGGTCGAATTACGCTACGAATTGCTGTTTCATCTACCGTATCCTCTAGATTTGGCCCCTTGTGACTTCTTTTTGTTTCCTAACCTGAAAAAATCACTCGCCGGGAATAGGTATGGATCAAATGAGGAGGTTATCGCCGCCACGGAGGCCTATTTTGCAGAGTTTGAGAAAACCTATTTTTCGGACGGGTTAAAAAATTTGGAACATCGCTGGGCTAAGTGTATCGAACTAAAAGGAGACTGTGTTGAAAAATAAATTGCCACTTTTCCAAAATTTTCGTATACTTTTTGTAGGCTAAGTATTTATTGAATCGCCCTCGTAGTATTATATCCTATCATGCTGATATAATATGTACATACAACGAAATAAGAGTTATTTGCAACAAGAACCTTATTAATGTAATATTTCATTAAACAATGCTTTCAATATAAAGTTAATTGTTCAACAGTTTACACATTTAAATTTAGATCGAGTTTAATTGCAAAAACCTTAGGAAATGTTTCCTTTTTTGACGATTTTCTGTCTTTATCGAATTTCTGGGTGTTTCTAAATGTTTGCATAGCATTTATTTATTTTCTCTTTGTCAGTTTCAGAATACATTCCCGGCGGAGAGCTGCTAGCTTTACTAGATAAGTGTGGAAAGTTACCGGAGGATATTGTTAAAGTTTTTGTTGCAGAAATTGCCATAGCTTTAGGTTTGTATAATATGTTTTTTTCTTAGACTTGTTCTTGGACTTAAAGGAAATAAATGATTCATTAAAGTTTATAAATCTTAAAGACTAATTAATTAATTATTCTGCTCTATCTTATTTTCGTCTCGGTCTGGCAGGACACAGAAGGCTGATCACCTACTTGTCCCTAAAGAAAATCGATCAGTGAAACAGATGTATAATGGATCTGCCCCTTACCCCACTTGGGGACATGGGACTTCACTTTTTATCTTATTTTAAGATATTGTACATATTTACACCTATATGTTAATTTTCATTCATGTTCAAATCAAACAAAACCAGGAGAATTGCATATATTAAATATGCAGGTTGTACAATCATTATTTCAGATTATAAAAAAGTGTACGCCGTGACTATTTTCGTACTTAAATGTGTGACTGTTTCAAATTACATAATCTTGATTACATTGACCTAATTTGACATAATATACTGCGACTTCCTTGTATTTGTTATCCCGATATTTTAATATTAATGGCCTTTTTTCATGTACTTCATGCCCCTGTGGGTGATTTCCGGCATATTTAATGATTTTAAGTATATTTATAGCTATTCTTAGGTACTGAGTCATGAATGTTGAAATAAAAAAAGAACCTTCAAAAAAATTAAGACAACTCGCGGTTTCATGTTAAGAAATATATCGAATATAGTCGCGTTTTAAATATTTACATTTATTCATTAATTTTGACACATCATTTAGTTCCAGAATTGTTTCCTTATATTTCTGATACAGACATTATAAAAAAAACTATATTAAAATATTGAATAATCATGTAAACAAAGAAATCTTTTAATGTAATTATTATATATAATAATCATCCAATTACTAACAACATAAGCACTTATTAACATGATAATTGTAATTACAGATTTTTTACATAACGCGGGCATAATATATCGAGATTTAAAGCCAGAGAACATTTTATTGGATGAAGATTATAACATTAAGTTGATAGACTTTGGCTTGTCTAAGTGGTTGTCGGTCGGGTCGCGGACGACTACGCTCTGTGGCACACTTAAATATATGGGTGAGTTGATACTTGATTTATTTTGTTATACATTTTTGATTGGCATTTTGTCTACATATAGGATTGGGGTCTCAATTTGGTTGGGTATATTACAATTGTTTAATACAACATTTACGTTGATAATATAGGTCGTAGGATATAGAAAATTCTTAATTGTTCCTAGTGTAGCATGTCATATTGTCGAGCAACAATAGACTACATTTCTTTAGCGCAAATTGTATTTTTTGTAAAAAAGAATATCCCTAGAACGTGATTTAAACACAACAGACATACATATTATATCTTATAGAGCGCAACTAAAACGATCATTTTCCATTGCAGTGTGGGATTTGATTCGTGCTCTGTTAAATTGAAATGGCTCAATACACAGCTTCCTCGGTCCGCGAACACTCTCTTCACTCTACCCTCTTGTAAACCGGCACATTTAAGTGATTATGTCAGTAGGAGCGATTAGTATGCGCGCGGCTCGCCACTGACGCCGGCAAGATGAACGCCCGCGATTTCAACTTCGAAATCGCCATGGACGGTAGCCAAGTGGACGAAGTGGTCGCTAGCATATTCCACACGGTTCTCTTCCACCGCTCGAGCGGGAAATTCACTTACAACAACGAGGAGAGCTACTCCATACGGACCGTCAACTATGTGGACGTCGATTGCGACTTCATCGACTTCACGTACGTTTGCTGCGCGTCCGAAACCCTAGTGCGCAGAATTAAGAGAGAGATCTCTATATTCTCTAAGCTCCTCCGCGCGTTGGACGGCCGACCGTCCCCGGCCAAGGGCGAGATCAGCCTCGAATTCTTCCAGAAACATCGAACGAGGTGGTTCTTACCCACGTACGTGCCGGTCCCCTGGGAGATATGGCGGGTCAGTTGCGAACTTACGGAGTCCGGCAACGACCAAGATATGCACAGTAAACACGAAAGCGTCGTCGAAATGCTCCAGGATCAAATCGTTTTTATCACTGAAATAATTAACCGGCACGAATACGTGCCCAAGATGCCCAACCGGTCGGACGCCGATCTCATCTTCGATACTTCCTACCCGGATATCCAGCCGTATCTATTCGCGATTAAATACAAATTACCCGAAACTGAATCTAACACGGTGGGCAACACAGTTCGTAAACTTATTAGAGATACGTTGTCTTTGTGATCGTTGATAACGTGGTGTGGCTGCGTCCAATTATTCGCGATTGCACGAACGACGCCGTTCGTTTCATTGCCATTGTATTTTTGATAGATGCTGTTCAAACGCTTAGATTTAGTCACATTTGTTTAAGTACATTCTAAATTTGTTCGTGCAATTGTTATTAATAAAGACGAGACCTCGCTCTCTACTTGAGAAATAGAAATCTTCGATTATTCACTCGATTTTTGTGATATATCGATATAAGGCGTAATCGATTTATGACTACCGTGTGAAACGAAATTTTGGGCTATGAAAGAATTAAATCTTATATTATTTTGTGAAGAATTTATTCTTGAACGTGCAATTGTTTTCGTCAAAAATTGTTAACAAGGTTTTTAGGTAATAAAGCTATATCTGTGAAATATTGCTATATTTTATTTATATTATTGTAAATGTACTTAGTCATTACAATTAAAATGCAAGTTTATTAAATTATTTATTTTTAACTTGTCCTTTAGTTTCGTGTTATAATTTGTTTGACAATTGACGTGTGTATATTTTTTTTAATTCGGTAGAAGTACCTATATGTTTTTGTTGTGTTTAGGCTTAATCAAGCAATAGTCACGTAACTGTGAAAGCTGGTTGAAGTGTCCACTTGTGTTTATATTCGACTGTCTCACTTACTTTAAATAAGTTTATATGCGAAGTAAATTAAGCCATGATTAACGACATGTAATTTTAGATGTAAACGTAATACTAATAATGTACATACAGGTATTAATTTTAAAATCGACTTATACTTCATTTGAATACACATTAGAGCCTTTAATCGTTATTAAGAGTATTATATATTAGATAATCCTTCAGGATTCGAGTGTAATGTAACACAGTGTGATGTAGTATAGACGTTGAATAACAATTTATAATTCTAATAACTTTGTAATGATGCTAGAGGCCCTTGCGATTCGAATTGTATAATTAGAAGGGCTATTTTCATTTTATAAATGTAGTATAGTATTAAATTTAATAAAAAGCCTACAATTACATTTTAAAAATGTGTACATAAATGTAAATATTTATATTTTAATATATTAATGTAAAGATTTTCTCATTCAAATTATTCTTCATATGGTTGGAAATTTGAGAGCTTTATGATACTAACATTCTGCTTAGTGTTTTGTAAATTGTAGAATTTCGAAATATTAATACTAGAATATCTTATTTTAAATCAGTGTGATATATATACTTGGATAATTTGAATATAATTTAATTTAAGATGGTGCATGGATAGTATGTTAGTGTAGAAAAAAGATAAAAATAAAAAAAATGATTGTGTGTTCCGAAACAGTGAAATTTTGTCGTAATGTTAGATATAAATGTCTAGCTAATCTTAGTCTTTATTTTATACTCGTAACAAAATCCATAGGCTTTATTCTATTTTTCTAGCTCGCTAACACAATTATGTTGATAAAATAAAAATAATACTTACTACTATTTCATTCAATGTTTGTCCATTTAAAATATAACAGAAAACAGTTTTACCTATGACGTGGAATATCAGACATTTTTGATTAAGGTGTCTGGGGAAAAGAATATCTTGGAAATATAACTTAATATTTTATTAACTGACGCATTAATTTATAACCATAAAGTTTGATTCCAACTTGACATACATATAAAGGACAATTTGGATTCCGTTAATCATTTTTATTTTAAAAAGATGACGCATGCTCCTCAAATCCCCTCGATGTTTCCATGTACAATGAATCCATCCATGAACTTATAATTATTTACTTTCCTACCTCATTTTGTAACTAGCTGTAGTTTATTCGCATCTCGATTGAATCATAGTTTTCCTATACGTCTATTATATTTTATTGACTAATTATCACCAAAGAGAAGGCTGTACCTTGCGATGATAATTCGACCATTGCAATTGGTTTGTCGCTTCTATTGCTTTTTTACTCCATTTCGTATTATGTAGACCCTTTTTGACTTCTTTTGAGTGTGTAACATCGAAAATAAATTTCATAAATATGATTGGGACGTTATTGCAGGTTTAAAATTAATAAACGAATAAACAATAATAATGACCTAAAATTGCTTGTGTGTTATTGATAAAGCTTGGAGTAAGAAAGAAATGGAACATTAATATAAATTCATATCAGTGAGTACCTTAGTATCGAATGTTTTAAAACTTAATTCAAATTGAATTTGGTGGTGAGACAATATATTTTATTCTAAAGATACCTTAATCGTGTGCCTCGTTTAAATGTTTACGTCGCACGTTGTAAATAGGAGCACCTAGCTATGGCCTTACCTAAACAATAAACATGTTATGACTTATTATGTATGGCTGTTATATATTTGTATGTATGTGGTATGAGATAGTATATGTTGTGATGTATCAGTTCAAAAGCAGGAACATTAGTCTTGTTATAATTTATATAAATATGTGAATAAATGATGAAGTATTATGGAAGTATTTTATTTACAAGATTAACCTTTTTATACCCCAATTTAATGTTGCTTTTCTTAAAATGCATAGTTAAAATTAATTTGTAACTCGAATATTAGCAGTAAGTTTACTATTGAGATATCCAGAATTATTTTTTATCCAAGAAACAAGCCATCTATAGTTTGTTCTAAACTGATACCAGCAATATTATAGAATAGAAAACAATTATTTTATTCCTTTTTTATGTTAGAGCAGCTGTATGTGAATACTGAACCAATCACTACTAACTATATATAAAACAAATGTTGAACCATTATTGTCAACTTGCTATTAAATAACAATGATCAGTCTGTCGTTAAAATTGGGTCTTCTCTGACTAATCTCTACATATATTTACAAAAACAATTTTTAACGTATCAGCGTGTTTGAGAAAACTATAATACCAGAAGACGGTCCACTGCGTATTAGGAGATTCAATACAAATTAATTTATATTTAATTAATAAATATACAATAGTAAATACTAGTGCACAAAGGAATTGAAGTTTCTGCCTTTGTTATAAGTTTAAATATCGCATGAAAACTTAAATATATTTGTGACATGTGAACTGAAGACACCAAATGACTTCGTGTGCTCAACTGCAGCAAGAAATTTCCTACCATGAACGTAAATATATAAATCATTTTATTATATAGTTTTTAATTAAGTATTTTGTGTGAATGGAGGAATGCATGTTGCGTAGAGCACAAGAAGTGTGAATGGGATATTATGTTCTTTGCTTTTATATAAAAGGAGTATTATAAAGTATAATTATTATTAGTATCCTTGCTTTTTCCTCATTCAATGAATTTATAAATTCAAAAGTGTTCATGAAAAAATGTCTGTTGGCGTATTAGCTTATTCAAAGTTACTGTTTTTTTATTATATGATATTCATAGTTCAAAGAAATCCTGTCTGTAAAATTTAATTCGTATAATAGTAGTTAAGGTACCTACTGTATTTTATGCTTTTTAATACACCCTTTATCCTATTATTAATTAAAAAGTCTAAATTTTGCTTGTAACAGAAGGATGAAAGTGGTAATTACAATAATTTTTCATACAACTCGAAGGCATTTTATTACTGATTTGTTTTTCCTTTGTTATCAGCTCCTGAGATCCTGCAAAGGGAACCGTATGGGCATGCGGTGGATTGGTGGTCGCTTGGCGTGCTGACTTGTAGAATGCTGACAGGAGAAGTGAGTACAATTTGTTTATACGTTTGTAATTCAAGTGTCTTAAGCTATAGATGTTTAAACGTTCACGTAGAATAAACAATAAAATTGTCAGAAATAAAACTCTGCCAGCTGCCTACGCGTGTAGTAGATGGAATTTCCTAACGAGCGGTACCAATAGTTAGGCCATAATTTTTTAGCCTATGGAGTAAAATGTACCACTGGAAGAAACTTGTTCCCACGACACAGGGAATCCTAGTGTGGGAGCAAGGGTTTTCAATGTCTATGTACTTATCTTATATTTTGGAAATATAGTTATTGTTTATTGTATTGTTATAATCCACCACTCTGGCTAAGTGCAGATGTCACATGTCAAACTTTTGATTCTTCGACAGGCCGGTTATCACGATGTTTTCCTTCACCGTTTCGTACCTATCTATGATAAATTGAAAATCTATTTATTTATAAGTCCGAGCTCCTCCACTGAATCAACACTGCTTATACAACGCCGACGTATATTTTTTTGACTACATAGACGATTATGAATTTTGTTGTTTATAATAGTACTTCAATCTATAGCTTATACTAATTAACTTATCGGAGATAATTGAGATTTTCGCCAAGAATTGATGGGCGCCTCGTAAATAATCAGTATAAATTTCTATAGGTAATATTTTATGGCCTTATTTCATGTACTTCTTGTAAATAAGGTACATCACTGCAAAGTATCATCAAAATCTGTTCAGTCGTTTTCGAGTGAAAGAGTAAACGTACGCCTTACATACGCCTAATCATATGCCTTAGCCTAGCATTAACTCTACAAAGAGCCATATTTATTTTACATCAAGTTGGAATGGCTACTATATACTTGTTATTATCATTAGCATGTTTGTTACAAATATTATGTCCCCAATCAATGGACATACGAGATACGGCAAGTGTTTTTGTATAAAATTTACAATTCAAAGCATAGTAGATATTATGTGTTAGAAACATTTATGCCTTTTGCGTCACTCAAATTATATTACGGTACATTTAGAGGTGATTAAGATCAAACGAGCGAATGCTCATTCTAACCCTGTCGGATTCTTTTAGTGTAAACAGCCGTAGAGCATTCTTTCGTTGTTCTTAGAGCGTTCGAAAATATTCTATGCAATGTTCTAATACTGAATAACACTGAATACGAGTTTTCGCTAACTACACTAAAAGATCAAAATAATGCTCTTGCTCTAGCTCTTTGTTCGTTAGATGTAAATGCACCGTTAGACGAAGATCTTATATGATGAAAAGTAACATTTAATGTGAATAATTTTTTTCTTTAACGAAATAGGTATTACCTAAATACTCTATAGTGAAGATAATCGACTATACCTATCTATAGTATGATACATAATTAATAATTATTGTGTTTCAATTTGCTTTTCTTTATTTGATTAACTTTTACACTACATATTTTAATTCATTAAATTCACTTATTAAAAAATGTTTGAAGTTTATTTTAGGGTATCAAATAAAACATTATGTAAAAAACGTATTTATTTATTACTTATAGTACCGGAAATTCGATAATTTATTTGAAAATAATTACAACTTAGGTAGTTCTTCAGTTTCTACTATTTAAATAAGTCTCTAACTAGTCTGACATTCACGCGTTTTTCCGATCGTAGCCGGCGGAAACGGGAACCCATCACAAACGCACTGCATAGGGCAATTTGCCTCTTGCTGGCGGAGGGCGCGTGTCGAGGGAGTTTCTGTCGACACACGCCTACCGCCTCTGGAGTTTTGCTTATCTAAGAGGAGGTAGGAGCGCTCGACTTTTCAGTTTTTTCAGCGCTAACCTCCGACGAGTCTTTGCTAGTTTCAGAACTTTCTGAGCTTTCCTCAGAACTGTCTTTAGTAGAGGCATTTAAAGCAGTTTCTTTCAATACGGGTTTCTTCTCGCTTTCTTCTTTTGGCTGTGCAGGTTCAATGGGTGCTGCTTTTTCCTTTGGTGCGTCGTCTTTTTTGTCTTCAACTTTTTCCTCCTTTTCCTTTGATTCTTCACTGGATTCGACAGATTTGACAGAAATCGCAGGTATCTCAGCTTGCTTATCTTCGGCGTTGGCAACATCAGCAGATTTTGTTTCCACCTTGGCAGCATCAGCGCTTGTTGGTTTTTCGTCCACAGCATCACGAACTACGCGTGGCGAATCAGCGGCTACTCCAGCATCGCCAGATTTGGGTTCAACTGGTGCTTCAGGAACGGGTGATTTTGCAGCAGGCTCTTCTTTCTTCTCTTCAGGTTTCTGTACAACAGGTTTGGCTTCTTCGACGTTTTCACTTTTAGCAGCGACTTCAGATTCTGGTGCTTCATCTTTTTTCTCTTCAGGTTCCGCTGACTTGGTAGAGACGGCAGGCTGACTTTCAGAAATAGGGTTGATTGCGGCCAGGTCAACAACATCATCAGCTACTGCAGCTGGGTTTTTAATTGCGCTAACAACGTCAATTGCTTCATCAACAGTCACAGATTTAACGGCTGGTGCAACTTCTTCTACTTTTGCTTGTGATTCTTCAGGTTTGGACTCTGGTTTGGATTCGGCTTCAGGACTTTCACTTTTTTGTTGTGGTTTTTCTTCTGAAGGGGCGGCGTCTTTAGCTGGTTCTTCTGATTTTACCTGTGGAATTTCCTCTTTCTTAGATTCTTTATCGTCCTCTTTTGCAGGTTTGGAATCTACAGCGGCTTCAATGGGAGAAGGTGCGCTCTTGGCTTCTGCGTCAATAGGTGCGCTTGCTTCTTTTTCTTCAGGTACTGGCTCTTCTTTCTTTGTTTCTGGAACCGCTGGCTGTGCATCGTTCTGAACTTTTTCTTCCCCGCTCTTTATTTCCGCTTCAGCAACTGGTGCGACTGGCACATCTGGCTTATCTTCTGCGACGGGCATGGCGAGGCTCACAGCCACTAAGGCCAGACAAACAATCAGCACCTTCATCCTGAAATAATATTTAAATTGTTAGGTATTTATTACAACTATGCCGATGTTTTAAATTTAAACGCACGTATATGAATCGTGAGTGCGGTAAGGCCAATGTTACGCGCCGCCTCCGAGCTTAACGTTCATCGCAATTTTTCAATTAAGGTTGGATAATATAAGGGCCCGGCATGCTGGGGGCGAGTGGCTATCGTCTAGTTCAATTGAATTAAAAGTTGACATGTATGAGCAGGATGTCGGCTATTTGTGAAAGTGGGTAATGAGATAGCTTTGGAAAGTTTTAAGTTCAACTTTTAATATCTACTCTGGTAAAATAATATAACGTCCCGAATCTAAATAAGTGTATGTTCAAAGCTCTTAATGCCTTAGAAGCGAAGAAGTTATTTTTAAACTGTATATAGTAAAGCGCTAACTGGATATCCCAGGTCCTGTTGGAATGTAGTCTGGCGCCACTCCACAAATAGATCGTAACATCCTTCGACGTGGTAATTATAGCGTAAACCTGCTCTAGTCCCTCTTTACATGTATAGACGTTTGAAAATAATGAAAGTTAACAGGCATGTCGCTTATTTTTAGCTCCAACTTTTTCTTTTTAAGCTTTTTTTTATGACCAGGCAAATAATCGCTATAATATGCTTATATTATAGCGATTATTATTATGCTACTGCAAATTAGCGATTACTGCAAATTTTTTCGCTTGAACATAATGCATTTCACGTTAATCAATATAAAAAAATGGAGCTACGAATAAATCACTAATCGCTTTCGTTCGTGAAGGACGTAGGTTCTTTATAAAAAGCCAATAGTTTAAAATAAGTCATTATGCAGGCAAACGTTGGTCTAATACGTGGATGTTTCTAGACGTATATAGATGAATGGACGCGAAGCTTTCATTGTGGACAGTTCCTAGCGCGTGCTAGGCAGGATGCGAAACGCGCGTTTGTAATATGGATGATCCGGCGAGACGACGAGGTACATTATGTGAATTTTAATCGACTCATTGTATGGAATCGGCAAGCCGAATGCAGAGATGCTATCGTATGAATGATTCACTGGTAGCACTAACTTAATCGATTCTGGCTATTTCCAACTGACGTCAAAGGTTGTGTACTGTATTCCATTCAAACCTCTTTCGATGTATAAATACGTATTGCTTACACCTTTAAATCAATACTAGCTTGCAGCCGCCATAATGCTACAACGAATGCAATATTTATATTGAAACTTCGTGTCAACATAGAACAGTTATGTACGCAATTAAACAATATTTGGTAAATAAACCGTACAGAATAACATTTTATTCTGATTTATTGCGTTTCAAGTTCAATACGTAATATGTTTCATAACTGTTTTCTTACTGGGTTGTCGTAATTACTCGCTTGACTCGTTCTTAACTGAATCTTTTTTGTCTTTTATGAATTCGAGTTTTGTCATTATGCATACGATGGCATAGTCTTTTTTACGAGCTTGCTGCCTGCATCTACTAGTGGACTGTATAATATCTAAAGGTTAAGTTTCATTTCTTAATGATAATTCCAGTTTTTCCCCTTATGCCAGCTATTGTTAAAGATGAAATAATGATTTTCTAACTTAGTCCTTTGAAACAACGTTAATTATCGTATAATACAATTATATAAAAAATAACAAAGTAGAGTACGTAATATTTTTTTTAAATATCCAATAGAACAGAAAAAAATAATAAAAGCATTCATCAAGTTTGCAAAACGAGTTTCGTATCCACCGCAGCGGCCATTACCACGATGAAATATCTCGATCCTCTCTTTGCTTTTGATTTATAATGCACTGGTTTTCAATACGACTAAATGTAGTATTCCATTCGGAACGTACGAGTTATTTGTTTGTGAGTAATTTTTTGGAAGGATATCCTCGGCGTGGTCTGGACAAGGCAAGTAATCTTCCCACACATTTGAGCAATCTTTCAATTGAATCCGATTTGATTGGCGCATGCTGTTCATTGCGCCAATCAAAAAAATATGCCGGCGATCCCACTGGTCGACTTTGCATGGCTTAGCACGTGACACCCCCTGCTGTTTATAATTAACCTTTGAATATATACAAACGAAATTATCTTTTAGGTCTTGCTCTATCTTGCTCTGTCTCTATTTATAACTGTAATCTATAGTTAGGTTTTCTTCACATTACCTCCGCTTTTTGCCCAGTTTGCTATTGTCACGATATTAATGCAATTTAACTAGGTCTGAACGTGTTTGAATGGTTTCTGAATAGGCTTTCCATTTGATAACCTGATTTTGTAGGCCTTGTAGGATTTGTCTCTGCGCTTATTACGAAATCGAGTATGCTTGTAATTGTATACGAGTGACGCGATATTCAAATCTTCTTTTCAGGATTAATTTTACGATTCGACGTGGTTATTAAATATTTTAAAACGATGACACGTTTTTGTTGCCATTATGAGACACGGTACTCGTGTATATTCAATAGATTAACATTACAACACTGCGGTCCCCGTAAGCCTTATAAGGTTTCGTCAGCTACAAGGCCTTGCGGCTAATGTAATTATAATATCAATAGTATTCCATCATTTAATACTTTTGCGAAACCGACGGATGCTAATACATACATACATATGACCTTATTAAAATAATAAAAGAGTAACAATTCAATTGTGATGCGTATGCTACCGCATGAATTAGCATCGGTTACGTCTATTACATATTATTATATTAATAAGGATAATTCGATGTCTCCATCACGGTAAGTTATCTCAACCATCAGTGACTCTGGGTCGTGACTATCTGATAGCTCAATTAAGTATTTATCATGTCACCGGTAAGCTCCGACGTCCATGTCATATCAAGGAATCATACACGTGAAGCACGTAATGACAATTTTATTATTATGAACTTTTTACCGTGCATTTACCACGAACAACGCAAAAAGTACGGCGCAGTTCCCATGGATTATCATCAACTCAATACAACACAGGATATACGCATATCATATCGTAGTAGACTCGTTGCAAAGCATTTTAAATTGGTATTCGTCATTTGTTTCCAAGAATAAATTACAATATTAATCCATTTGACAATAAGAAGCTTTATTTTTTACATTACTCACGCAAAGCCTGATCAGAAGATATAGTAATTATTATGCTTCTTGCATTTTATTACGCTAAACATGTCGACTTATCGAATATCGTAAGCTTAAAGCTTGGGAAAGTTATTGTAATTCTTTGACGAGTACACAGGAGATGCAGGGACACGACTCTTGCATCATTATTCCGATATACACAGCCATTCATCACTGAATAACTTACATTAAATTGTGATGTGCCATTAAAATTCGCACGTTTTCTGCGCGTACAGAGAATGTATAAGTTTTAAGGCGCGACCGTCTAGATTGACCCAGACATTGATTTTTTTCACAATTTACATTTTCAATGCATAAAAGGCTGGCCGGTTCACCCGTTGAATATCATTTACGCTAACGTTTGAGTTATCTTCTCCAAAATTGAATGCGATTATAGATTTGAACCAATTATGAGGCAGTAATATCGCGTTTGAATTATAATTTCTAATACATCTCATCAAATTGCTCAAATTGAAAAAACTAAGGCCAATGTGCCGTTAATGTTTTATAATGATGCCAATTTTCGATGCAAGCAAGCAGGTCGCGTCCTTATAAGCTATAATTACTTTCGTGGGGTATTCCGAGCGATATAAACTGGACCTACAATGTTATATTGTAACGTCGATGCGAAGAGCTTGTTACATTTCGAAACCCGTTATTCAAGAGCCGATTGTGCAACGTTCGACCCACGGTTCATTGTCGCTGCATTGGGACCGAGGATCGATCCTATTATCTCATTCGGATAAATCAATGACAACGGGAAAATTTCTCGCTTAGATAGGGGAATATATTATACTGTTCCACATATAGACCATTAGTTGTTTTGTAACATATTTTAGGGATCTTGAAACTCTGCATAATAGAGAACTTATAACACTTTTTCTAATTTGTATTAATGACGGTGGAAATATGGCTAACCGATGGCTAGATTTATACTTCGTTCGTAACTAATCGATTTTTATTGCTTCACATACTGTTTTTATTTTCAAGACGATACTGCAATGGAAAATTATTCTAGAGCTACTATTTTAGAAATAGCCAAAACATTAAAATCGACAATTTAAGCTTTAGCAGCAAATAAACGCCATTAATTATACAACATTTATTGTTGTCAGTTTTTAGTAAAAAAATAATTTAAAGAATAAATGAAACACTCATTTTATTATCTACTGCTTAGACAATATATATTAACTGTTCCTTTTCTTTATGAACTATGTTATTTTGTCATTGCTCAAGTAACAAAGGAGGGTAATCAAATAGTGTGGGTTGACAAAGCGGAGTAGCTAAATATAAGGAAAGCTTTGATGAAAGGGAGGCTGGCGATTAAAGAGTATCTTACAAAGGCTAGTCCAAGCTTTTTTACAATAACTTTTCGCTTGAATAGGGTTAAGAAAACCCAATTAACTTGTTTCTTAAATTCACCCGAAACATCGTTTTCGTAGAACCAATTTTAAAGCATCGGTTTTTCACAAGTCAGCTCCTTATAAATAACAAAATGTTTTAAATCAGACATTTTCGTCTCATTCAAATCGACAACATTCGACAAACACAACTAGCTACATAAAAGACCAGCGATACAATAAATATTATGTACAATGGACAACTAGCACGGGGTCACCACAAACGTTACTTACCACCAGTAGGAATTGTGGCCCGAAGCTGGCCTATAATTAAAATGAAATCTTAAATGCGATCACGTTAATGTAATAAAAATTCTACCAGAATTATGAATAACGCTATCCAGACGATTATCGATAGGAAGTGTTAACGGTACATCGTAAAGTAAATGTTGGTCTAGCTAAGCCTTAGGTCAATGCCAGCGGAAGAGCTTTCGGAGGCTAAATAACGGACCGGTTGGGCAAGTGTGAAATGTCAACAAATGTGCCCGTTTTTTCGAGCCGTGGGCTTATGTAATATACTACTGCTTCTGAAGATCGTTTATTATTTTATCAAAGTCATTTAAGTTCAACAGATTGAAAAGGTTTTATGCAATGAGATGTTGCAAAAGGTAAAGTCGATGTGCGGGATATATCAATGAGTTTATTGAAACTCAAATATTTACTGAATAACGTACAATTGTTTTCTCTGCATCTACAGTTTTAATATCCTATTTAAAATTGCCTCACATTATTGATTTTATATTTCCTTTTTAGTTGGTTTCTTTTATCGAATCATAATCTTTATATTGAATTGGTACTTATGTATAAAAACATTAGAAAATTCTCAATAGTGCGTTATTAACATCAATATACACGTTTCGTCCGTTATGAAATAAAATGAAATCAAGCAATGAATCGATTGATTTTTCATACAATAAGTGTAATCATGTAATTTTTTACATAATACAAAAGGTCATGTAGCCTCTACGGTCTGAAAACTTTGTTCAGCTTACAAAGTTGACAAATAATACATTCAGTATTAAGTACATTAAAATAAAACTACTAAAATCTATTTGAAAACTCTTACGTAGAAATAACTTGATGGCAATTATTAAATTTGTATCAGCTCTAACGACCTGTATTTTTATGACACGTTAACCTTGCCTGTCCGTGTCCGGTAAAAATACTCCTTTGAAGAATTGTAGCTATTGTTTTTAGCTTCACTAAATATCCATGATCCGTGAAAATTGTTATCATTATGTTGGATAATTGAGGCGGCAGCCGGCAAGTAACCTTGCGGAGCTTCTAGTGTCGGATCTAATTTACGTGCATAAGCCGGTGGCTGGCACGAACGGAAATATTGATTTCATGAAATAATGACCAACTGCATGTAGGCAAATAGTTGCAACAATGTCAATGTTAATCGAAACAGAGTCTTACGTTGTTTATTTCAGTTATGCAATTTTTGTTGTTGAAAACAAAGTAAAATACAATTATATATTATATGGTAATAAAGTAAAATCTACGCTATATTTAATAATAATAACATATAGGTAATGCGCAAGTGATTTTGCGCATGCGTCATACATTGGACAGGTTGGTTATAAACGTCACATCTAGTTTATATGCAGGAAAGATTTGACCACGACTGTGCAATTTAAAACACATCATGACCGTGATCTTGGTTCTAAACTCGTGATCATAAACGTGCTTGCTTTTGAGTCACACTCAGAATTTGAAAATATTATTATTTATTCTTGCTTATGAAGTACTTTTCTGATAGGGCAGATCTTTAGAATATGACCACAGTACCTTCTATAACTGAAGTTTTAGAATATGTTACATGGATAGAAATTAGGCATTGATTTATATAAATCATTAGTTTATGTAACTATCACTTAAGCTTTTGATTGAAGGGTAATTATCAGTGTTTTCTACGTTCTTTTTTTTTCAATTTTAATTAGCCGTTGTAGAGTTGAGTCATGAAAACGATTAGTCTTGGTTCCCATCACGCGTGTGTGAGTCGCGGTAGGCTTGATTGGCGCACTGTTTTTATCGAAGTTTTGTTTCGCTCCACACAGATTGCGGGGTCATTTAGTACTAAAGTGAGACGTTAATTACGTTTTTAACCGCGTCTGGACTGGTCAAGGGATATTAATTGTTTATACTATAAAGGATTAAATAACACAAGACTTGTTTGTTTTAAAAATGGTATTCAGATGATACTATGGGATATGTTATATTTATAATGCACTGAAAGTCTGAAATTTACTTTTATTTTAATGGAATTAAAGTTTCTTCAAAAATATTAATCTCAAATTATTGAATGAATTTGTAAAAAATAAAAATTTAACAAATAGTCATGTATAAGTAACTATTATGCTAAGATAACGAATCAAAGATTTATATGTAGTTATTTTTACAAGTAAACATTAGTCATGGTAAAATTGGATGCGCATGTTCTTGTGCCTAATACGCATAGAAGAACGCAAATTATACAGCATGCAATGTGCATCTATAGTAAATAATAGTTCCTTGAAGGGTAGATAAATACTTAAGATATAACGCGAGTGCAGGTGGCCCTGGCCGGCCACGACCTAACTATGAATAAACCTGCAATTCCGAATGATTATTGTAGCAATGCCTTGTTCGTTATTTTGCATACTTTTGAAAGTAGCTTACGAGACTAAACGAATCTATTGTGGAATGCTATTAATTCTGCGCAAATAACTGTTGTCTATTCCTACAAGGTCTGTTATTTCTGGCAGTTCATTATTTAGCGTCAATTAATTAGATCTAAATCTAAAGACTATTTTTTATTCATCTCATTAGATTATTTTTAAAATAGAATTGTACGCCAAGTACTTTGTTTACAAATGTTTTACCTGTCAATTTAAAGTTATGTAAATTGCGGTTAATAATTGCGTATTTCTCGCAAGTTAAAAATTTAATCTAGATATTACGAAACTTTTTCTTATCAAGTTATGCATATATTAGTTAAATGTTATTGTAAGGTTAATCGTGCGGTTATAAAGTGAATTGAAATATTATTCATTCAATTTTACCGTTCATAGTCAAGTACCTACTCGAAAGGTTAAAGGGAATGTATTGTACAAATATGGTAGACGTTAGCAATTTGAAATCTTCCTCTGAGCATTATGTGAGTCTGCTTTATCTTGCAAATTCTTATTGAAATCTATCAAACAAAATAAATTAACTGAGGTTAAGAAGCTCTTAAAGTATGCATGGTTTCAACCTTGATTGTGCTGGGAAAAGTTGCTACACAATATTTACGGCCATGTCGCTGTTATGGTTGCATATAATTATTTGATTTATGGTATTCCATTAGATTTGAATAGATACGTGAAAAGATTCGAGGTAGAATGTTTGACATTTTATGCATCGAAAGGTTATTTGATTTAAAATCATTGAAGCGTATGTGCAAATTGCTCATCATCAGGAACTGGGCGCGGGTGTTTTGTTATATCCCGACGGCTTTGTGCGGAGGACGGGGCATTGTGTAGCCAACCTTGCATGAATACTCCTTTTTCATTTTTTATTGTCTGTTCCATTTAGTTCGAGATTGATCTTATGTTATATATTTAAATTTTTATGATACCTATGTTTATCTATTATTATTTTTTTAAGTTTATTTTAATCCTTTAATGTTCGAATTGTTGAGATTTAAAAATATTTGAATAGATCACGAAAATTTGAATTTACAGGAAAACTAAGAAAAAAAATTTATTATACAGTTATTGTTAAACAACTTTAAAAATATGATATTTAAAACAAATAGATAAAATATTTAAAAGTAATTTTTTACAAAAAATAATGAAGGGACTAGGCAAAACTATCTTGAAACGAAAGGACGGAAAAGGGTCCGTCGGGAATGCGACTTACCTAATAAAATTGGATCCTGTGATAAACAAGATGAACTTTCCAGAAGCACTGGCACAAAAAGAAATTTAGAAAAAAAATTGACTGTATGTACGGACGCTGTGACGACCGGCAATGTATTGGTGGTGGTTCGATAATGCGCCTGTTTATATAGCTAGGGAGTTTAGGCGCGTTGACTCGGCCTCTACATGGGGCATGTACATCTTTATATTATGCTTGCAACGGCGCATCTTTAGGTGTATCTAAGTAAATAAGGACTCGGACTCTTAATTTGAAGTAATGATTTCGATATTTGTTTCTAGTAGTGCGCATCGATTTATGTATATTGGTGTTGGTTTAAAATAGTATTGAACTCATTTTAGGGCGACTTACTTAAATGTTTTTAATATTTTCGTCCGACTATTTTAGCAAAAAAAAATAATTTATTTTAATATTATATATTTCTATATGTGTGTAGGTATGTACCTTTATATTATTTTGTAAATATTGTGGACATTTTTAAGGAATAACTCTTAGATTTATTTTTATAATATAATCAGTACAAGGAGGACTTCTTTTGTTCAGATTAACTATCCTGTTGACTTTAATTAGTTGTATATTTATTCGATATTAATTTTGGTAATAAATAACTATAATAATAGTATTCAATTATGTATTTCTTATTATTAATTGTATGGGTATTTTGAGGTAGAGCCAAATTAATAGAGATTCTAATTATTTATTTATTCTATTTCTTTTCTAATTAGGAAAAAAATATTATTTGTAACGTAATTAGATAATTATTTTGTTTACTGCTTTAAGGAAAAGAGATGGAATTGCAGTCATTATTATTTATCGTATATGTAATTGTAATTTGCATTGACTCACAGCCTTATAAAATAGTTTTCATATTCGCGAAATTTGACCAAACTTTAATTCGGATTCGGTCACGAATCGAACTTGGTACCTACTGAAGAAGTTGTTATTGTAATTGTTACTATATACAGTTTTATTTTAATAATGGTTAGAAACAGTTTTATAAGTGTCTTCATAATATTATGTCGTTGCCTTTTTTTATAAAATTCACACATTTCATTTAATTTCCTGCTCTAAGTATATTTCTAATGATCATACCTAGAGCTAAAATTATTTGTTTGTTTGTTACACTTTGAGATTGACGTAAAATTTTCGAGAAAAAATTAATGGTATATAATAGATTCAATAGGACGTTATTAGCTGGTTTCTATATCACATTCATAAACTGATTAAAAATAAGCCGCTTTTTTAAACGACTTCCTGTAGGGAAAGGAGGTCCTATGTCCTACTTTATTTAACGCATTACTACTGTAAAAGCAGCATATTTTTGCTTTCATTGTAATGTGGTGTTAATTTTTTTTTCTGTCTATCTGATAATGAATTTAATCTAGTTCAGGTATAAAAACCATTTTGTGCTATTAGTCAATTCGTTTTTCACAACTAATTGTAGAGTATGCTTATGGGTCATATGCCATACTTATAATCAGACGGTATGTTCTCATTTCTCTTTGTCTATAAAAAACAAAAGGTCTGATCATCCGTTGTTCTAGTAATAGAGATGTATGTTTCGAAAAAAGATGCTCATATCGCGAACATATTATCATTGGAGTCGACGTCATTTTAATACCGTTGATTTAGCAAAGGCAAAAAACAATCTCAAAATATTGCATAAATTACCTACTTTTTTATGTTAGTAGATAAAAAATACATTCTTTGAAACACAGTATAAGAATAGATTTTATATCCTTTGTATGATTTTTTCTAATTACATACATTGGTTAATATTTTTCAATGTACGTAAGTAGAATCTAACCGGGGTTATCGTGACTTTAAAATAATTTTCAGACTACCACAGTTTACCTATAAGGTTATATATTTAATATAATAGTTAAATATACAGATAATATATATACATTGAATATAAGGACCGGTCCTAAATGTGAAATGAAGTAACATTTATTTGTTTAACTTGTATTACTCGTAGGTATACACATAATATTATAGCGTTTGTAGAAGTTATCATCATCTGCGAAAATTATGTGAGATTCAATGTTTTCATTATTATTATTTTTCTCATCTCCATAATACTCGGGTACCACCATAAGGACGGTACCCGGTCTTTTGGAAGGCTTACGTGGGGACACGGATCCAACACGCAGAGGCCCTTTTGAGAGTTTTAATGTGTTATGGGACACCAGCCGCAGCCTGCCCATGACTGCACTATATAGAGATACAGCCCTGGGCAGTCCACGGCCGATGTAGGACTATTACAGAAAATGGAAATAAATAACTGGACTATGGAAAGGGGTGCTATGTGGACAGGTTACTGGGTCTATAGGAACTATGGCGTCTGCCTTTCTACAACAAAGTTTGTAAAAATATATTGGCAGACGGTGACTCGCCCTCTCACAGATGGGCCCTCTAAAAAGTCGCTGTAACTTAGCAACAAGAGGGCAACATGTCGTGAGCAGCTAAGGGTGGAGAGGCGTCCCTGGACTTTAAACTACGAT
>CAJQZM010039964.1:0-21304 GCA_907164665.1 Colias nastes | reverse complement strand
TCCTCTTCCTCCTCCTCTTCCTCATAATCACTTCCTCAACAACCCTATTTTAAATCTTCCGTTACTTAACAGAACAAACACGGTAGGTATTATAGTTGTTTATTTGAGAAAATATATTCAAAAAATATTACAATACATAAAATGTATAGGTAGTATACTACCTCTATAAATGGTATAGAACAATACAATTTAGCGTTGCATCGCTTTGTCGGAAGTCCGTTGGACATTTAATACAAATATTCAAATATTCACGCCTGAAACTGAAAACGAGTGATTCAAGCCTGAACTGAAATGATCGGTTAGAGGTATTGAAATTTGACCACATTACAGTATACGTATTAAAGGATTTATAAGCAGATCACCTTGATGTCCTTCAATGCTATGTTAATCAAATTACCACAAGTGTTTACAAATAATATTAGATCAGACATCGATACTTCCTAAACAATATAATATTTTTGTAGCCTCTTGTTTATCCAATAATATTTTTTCTTATGTTTATTGACCAATGAATTGGTCAAATAGATTGCATGAGAAGTGAAATTAGTGCAAACTTTTTCCCATTACATAGTATACAACAAAGTTGTTTCTAGCGGTCTATCGGTCTATGTATGCTTAAATTTTAAAAAATACGCAACGGGTTTTGCGGTTTTCTATAGATAGAGTGGTTCAAGAGGAAGGCTTTTGTTTATAATTTGTTAAGCTATAGAATTTTGATATCTATGTAATCTATGGTTTTCATCGACGCTGGGGAACCCGCGAGAAGGTTTGTGTAGTAAAGGGGAACCCAGTTGAACATTTATCGTCATGGTGCAAGCCGTCTTATTAGAATTCAAACGCCAACCCTACGGATGGTGCGCGAACTGCAACGCATCACAATTGACAACATTTCATTTTTTATAAGGCCATGAAAGAAAAAAACCGTTTCTTTATTTTGCTCTTGCGATTACAGAAAAAAAATTATTTCATTTTTTAATCGCATATTTTAAGAGAAATTAAATAAAAACGATAAATGTGATGATGACGTCATACATACGGAGGAATAAAAATGCGCCTTAGCCTAATTTAAAAAAAGTAAAAGAAAAAAACTATCACTGACATTTACAGGGTATGGCATGTGTCAAATTTCATATTAATGTCATTTTTGTGAATTATTCATGTAAACAAACTTTTAAATCGTGTTATTGTGTTTTGGTTTTCTAATTTAATCTCATTAGCGTGATGTTTGTTCGATTGGAGTTGGACTAATTCATTTATATTATACAAATAGTGCCTATAGTGTTCATAATTTTCTTGAAATAAAAGACTTTGTTTACTTACTAAAAGTTGTATTTATTTAACACTTTCCAACGTTTTTGGGATAGTATATTTGTTTCCCAGAAATTTTCAGCACCCCTTAACAAATCCTGCATAAAGTCATAATCATCAGTACTTGTGAATAAGTTTCTTTTGTTTAAAATTTGGATCAGCAAATAACAATTAACAATATTTACAAAGCTTGACGAATCAAAGTGACAAATGTGTCAAAATGTCAGCTGTCAAGTTTTTTTTTAAATTTAAACTAGGTATGTGGCAAAGGAAAAAATGTATTCCTCCGTATGTATGACGTCATTTGGCGCTTACGACATTTTAGAATGAGATGATTTTAAAACTCAAAAAGATGAATGAAAACTTCCATATTTAGAAAAAGCAAAAAATACGTGTATCATAATTTTTGATCTAGTTTTCATTAAAATAAAAAAATAAGTAGCTTAAAATTTTGAAATGTTGTCAATTACAATAATGCACCGATTTTCTCGGATCACTGACATGAAATTGTTCGTTAAATTGCATTTTAATCACGTGTGTAAAATTAAAGTGGCATTGAAGTGCTGTCGTAAGGAGGGTTTCAGATCTTTTTCAAATCTCCGCCAGTGTAAATATTACATTTTATTCCACACATTGAAATCACAAATGACTGTATTAATGAGAGAAAGTAAAAGGCAAGAATACAGAATGGATTTTAAAACATTTATTCCTTTTGGGAAGCATTTCAGTTTGTATTGGCTTTTTTACTTAAAGTCCTGATGTTTAATTTTGTGGTTCTATCACGTAATAATGTTTATTTATATGGGACACTAATATATTGTTTCAGCGAAAAATATTAAGAATAAATACAATTTCTAAAAGGATTTTTTCATTAGTTATGGAGTATTAACTTATTTTTTATCATATCTATTAAGACTGTAGCACGAAACAATTACATTTCATTAGGTAGATTAGGTAGATAGGTAGTATATTTTTCGTTCCGAAAAGTTACGTTTTCGCCATACACATGAAAATTCAAATTGACCAATAAGAAACGTATAGGCGTGGATTACTATGAAAATATGTTACACGCGTGATGTTTATAATATCATGAGTTCAGTTTTGCAAGAAACCCATATAACGCTAATGTTAATACTTGCGGGGTTTCTACTTAGCTCTATCTCCACGTGATAGTTGAAACAGGATTATATTGGCTCCAGGTCAGGAATTACATTTGACTTTGTCTATGTTGATAAAGTTATCAAACAGTTATAGAGTGCAGCTGCAGCGTCATAAACCCTTCTATTATGTGGTTTGCTGGTTATTTTGCTTAATCTTCAGTAACTACGCATTTCCGAACGAATCAATGATTTCAGCTACAACATATTATGAATGGATATTTGCTATATGTACTCATATTATGTATAAAGGCTTATCTACATTTAAATTGTAAGTTCTTCATGTTGGAAGAATTAGATGGATTAGAATATAAACAATTATTCAAAGTACAAAAACAATATTTACCATTTTTTGTTTAGTTAAAAATAAATCATGTTCACAAATTCACCAACATTTGTTTAATGGCAGTCAAAGACCTGTGTTCTACCGGATGTTAAATACTGACGCCTTAGTGTTGTTTTTTGTGATTTTTTTACACTTTTTGTCAATGATTTTGAACATTTTCACTACGCTTTCACTGACGTTTTCACGTTTTACTGAAGATGTGGAGGAACATCCCTTACTGGTGTTTTTGTCGCGCACTTTAAAATATTGTTACATACGAATGTTAAATGATATAAAGTAATTATTACTGACATAATATTCTTTACATAGATTTGCATATAGTATACATAAATATTCTGTATGTAATGCGTACTATGGTACTTTTCCGACAGGTTATCTTCGGACCTCCGTGAATTTTTTCTTGTACATTTTTACATTTTTTCTAATGGTCTATATTTTCTGATATTATATTATGTGTATCACTCATATATGTACTTTCGCAAAAAATAAATTTAGGATATCACTCAACTAAATTAGAATAAATGGATACTTTGAATTAACGGGCTCGTTAATATTTTTTTGTTGTTTTAATTAAAAGCTATGAATTGTTTACGACAACTTAGTATAAGCATTTATCTCTCTATTTAACTTATCTTTAAATCTTTTGGCACAAGGGCGGGCGAATACGAAAGTGTCATGAGATGCATAAAAGAAAGAGATTCGGTACTTTATATCGAAAAGCCTATTCAAAATCGAAACTCAAATTGCGGAATGAATAGAAAACTATTTTATTCTTATCTCAAATAGACATTCGAAGTTATTAAAATTGGTCACGAAGAAACTAATTGAAAATCCCATTGAACTGACTTACGCTATAAAAATTGTGTTTTCCTAATGGTTTTCCTCAAGTCTTTAAACACCTAAAATATGTATTATAAATTAACATAATATTATTTATTCGACCATAAAGAATTATTTATCTATGTAACTGTCGGTAATGACTCATTTTGGAATAAAAACAAAGCAAAACCTCGGAAATAATCATAAAGATTACAATTGTATTATTCGTGACTATCCTGTAGATGTCTTTGAATGAATAGATAACCGTTAGATAACAGGAAGTTTCTGTCAATCATAAAATCTTACTTTATACGTACAAAGGATGTAAAGGAAAAACTCTTCATAATTACCGTAAAATGCTGCAACTTTGCACGGATTTTGACGTTTTTCTTCGATAAATCTTTAATCGTTAAGAAAGTCGTATGTTTTTTCAATTACTGTCCAATATTGGACTTTAAGCTATAGGAATACATTTGCTATTAGTAAAAAAAACACCTATAAAGCACCAAAAAATTGCTTTGAAAACGTAGGCAAAGTTGAGGTAAAAACTACAACATTGCCTGTCATAATATCTTTTTAAATGAATAGGTATTTTGGTAACGGATTTGACACCCATATTGCCATGAAGTTCTTTTCCACGTCAGACTTCACTGAATCTTGAATAGCACAAGAAATTTTTTTTACAATGCTAGGCAAAGTTGTGCATGTTTCTCTAAAACTCCCATACAAAAGTGAGTTTGGTGTAGGGCTGCCCCAAAGGAAATGCAACAATTTTTCTTAATATTCAAATAGGTATATTTTTAATAAATCAAATTGTTGTACTTAAATTTTAATCACATTTTTTCATAGGTAAACAATTAATATTATGTAATAATATTAGGTAATAACATTAAAAAAAATAATGTTGGTACCTATTACGTTTATGTAATAAAAATTACAACAGCAGCCTGCAGTGAGATCAACAAATAGTTTTACATAAAATCAACAAAGAGTTTTACATTAGTGAGATCAACAAATAGTTTTCCAACATTTTCCATTAAAAACCTGCAATCGGTCATTTTTTTTCTAAATAATCGTGCAGAACAATACGCAAGTCAATCATACTCAATTGACAACCGAACTCTGCTGATAAATTAACAACCTCAGCAATATGCTTTTCTTCTTCTGCAAATAATTTTGTAGGATGGCCCACAGATTTTACATGAAGATTCTTACATATTTTGTTAAGAATAGTACGCCTAGGAATACCGAATTGCTTCTCCGCCTCGTATGAAGATATTTTCTTACATGTGACTAAATCTACCGCCACATTCAGCATCTCCTGCGAATAATCGGAGTACTGTCTAGCCCCTGGTTTTCTTCTACTCTTGGGTGGGTTGCTCATGTAATCATAAGTACTATAAATGACTTAAAGAAAATTAAATTCGACATCCTTAATTTCTGATGATGATAAATAAAGAAACAATAGTTCTAGCTTCTATAAAACGTTGTTAGATCAATTACAAAAAAAAACAATTACACAAGCAAAACCACGGTCGATTAAGAGTTTGTTGAAAAAATTAAAAGGGGCAGCCCTAACCCTAGATAATGTTGAGTAAAAAGTTGCGAAAATCTGACACAACTTTGCCGACCATGATTTAACGGTTTAAATTAAGATATAATACAGAAAAAACAGTTAAAATACATAAAAGAGCATATTTTCTTTGCTATATAACATATTACGCTAGAAAATAAAGCATAAATATTCACAAAATGAAATTTTCCTGAGAGCCGGTAAAAAGCGAGCATCCGCACTGACAATGAAACTGACTCTGACAGTTTGTTAACTAAAATTTGGAGTGACGTGTGATCGAATGTTGCCATACAGATTGCCGACTTGCTTTTAGTAATACCATAGACAATAAAAAACATTTCGCAGCGGGAATAATTTAACTTTTTTGAATTTAGGCAATGTTGAGCTATAAAGGCAATGTTACAGCATTTTACGGTATTTAACCTAATAGGTAAAAATAGTTCCCATACCATTGCTAAAAGTACTTAGAAAAAAATCGCAATTTAGTCGAAAATAAAAATGATTTTTATATCTCGTTGAAATGAGGTTTGAAGTATGTTTGTACTATTCCAAAATAAACAGAGATTTAAATTTATTTAGTAAGTACATCTTTGATATACCTACTATCTACATACACATTATGTTTGGGTTAAGACACGTTCGAGTCGTTTATTTAAATACCTATATATTAAATTTTCCGCAACCCATAGGAAAAATATCTTATGTTTTTTGTAGGTATTCAGATACAAAAAGCAAATACAGATTTATTCTTAATAGTGACCGTTGTTGTAAGAGTATTCGCATCCATTATTTCCCGCTAAGCTGTCTTCCTCTATCAATTAATAAGTAATTTCATATTTATTAACATTATAAATTAAATAATTACAAGTTAAGTGATATGCTACACGTTTAGTTGCCAATGACGTTGTGTTTTATAATTTATTATTGTCATATTATGTAACCTTGAAGAGCAGCATCGATTACATATTATATTATAGGTTATTATTTTTTTAAACTTCGATATTATTTTATTTGTATTATACCATATACATTCGTTGAGTAAATTCATGAAATGAACGTTAGACTATTACTATAATTACTAAAACACGATAATAAGTCCCATAACATAACATAACACATACAAATAGCTGATTAAAAGCAAAAAGGCAGCATCCGTGCATAATAAGGCGCCAAGAAAATTACGATAAACTCGAAGCTAGTTTTATCTTGGTAATGACTACTTTATTTTTAGACAGAGATTAATAAATTATAGATAGACGGAGTACGTTATAAAATCAAGTTATGTGAGTGCGCCGTCACCCGAAGGAATGGCGATCAATTCATGCCCTAATGGCTTACCGGCTCCCTGCTACAGGTTCTATCATTTATTTACCTGGAATATTAATCCTATGTAAAAGTAGGATTTAGTCTCGATGCGATCTCTACAGGAATGTTAGGTTTTTACATCATGCTTTATTTACATGAGTTGAAAAAGAGCAGCGTATATTGCACGTTGTTTTTCATTATAATTAAGAGAAGACTAATTGAATTTGCTTTAGCGTACAACAATAGGATATTTTTAAAATTTAATAAAACTAAGTTGTATAAAAACTATTTTCAGAAAAGTAGTCAAAGAAAACGCTTGAGTAAGGTCTGGTTGTCCGGTATTTTTTTGATAAAGCAAAAAACAATGAATACACTTTTCATCCATTGTTATCTTCCAAATAATAATTGCCAATTCACCGCATGAGAGAATGCTTTTTTTATAAAGGGATAATGAACACAAACACTATGTTTAAACTTGACATGTATTTACCCTAGGCTTTATTACAAGGCTGTAATAACGAAACTTGTTACTTTATGTTACCTAATAAATAAGAGGGATATAAAAATATCCTCACAACGTTTCGCTCTTACAAAAAGTGCAGGACAAAGGCTCGTTTATGGCATCGCATCTTAACAGTGCAAGTGTGCGTAACACGATGCTATTTTTATTCAGACTATGTAAAGATGTGGTAATACATTACTACTTTTTATTATGCCATCTAAAACAATAAAAAGTTATTGATATGTTTGTTTTGAATACATGTGAAAGTGTGGTTGATAACCGTGTCCTAAAAATACAGAGAAGTATAAACTTTCCAAAATAAGTAAAAGGCAAGAAAATAAGATAGATTATTTTTTTTCGATAAATAACCGCCTTCGTCATTAGGCATTCATTTATCTACTTTAAAACTGTAATTTAATTAGTATTCAATAATATTGACGGGTCACATATTACACCTACGTTTCTATTTTAAGTTTTATTTTATTTTAATACTCTCTACTTTATTTTAACTAGTGATGTAACGATACATGATTTTGCCGATACGATACCGATACCGATATTTGTAATAAAGTATCGGCGATACCGATACCGATACCGATATCGATAGCTTGGTAGAAAAATAAATAGTGAATTATGCATAAAAGTTACCAACATTTAACAGAGACTCAACTGTAAATCGTATTCTTTTAAATAACAACGCCAAATCAAAAAACAAGAAAACCATTTATTTTAGTATTATTATTTTGCAAAGTCAGTTAAACTTTAAGTTATACACATACAATCAGTACCTAATAAAAGTTTACTATTGGTAGAGTTTTTTCAGAAAACAAAGTGCGCACGCGCGGGCGGCCTCCCGCATCGTTCATTGGGCGCGGTTTTTTGAATTGTTTGATATCGGTATCGGTTGTTTTTTAATCGGCGATACCGATATATCGGCTTGCCGATTATATCGGCCGATATATCGGTATCGGTATCGGTATCGTTACATCCCTAATTTTAACGATTCCGTTGTGAAGGTTCTGTACCTATACACAATAGATTAAAGGTCAAAAGCTCAATTTGTCACTTACTGTCTTTAACAAACCATGTGTATTAATAAGAAGCTGATGTGTCCGCATCCGCGTAAAATATTTGCGGCGGAAAGGCGGCAAAAACGATATAACTTAACGAGTAATTGTTAGTCTCGAACGGCGTTGCTGTCCTCCGTCTAACAGTATTCTCTAAAAGCCTATTAATATAAGCGTCAAGTTCAAGTAAATAATTAACTATTTTGTTTACTGCTTGTGGCTTCAGTAATTGAAGGAAGCGCTTAGTTAATTTCAACGTAAACTTATCATTATGTGAGACAGTCATTGAGATTTTTGTAATAGTTAATGATGCGGTAAATTTTCAGGATTGTGATCTACAAAGCCTTTCGAATTGAACGATGTTTATCTCTTATATGTAGTCTGCAGAAGAGTCTCATTGAGCTGATGATGGTGAAATCAAGAATTAAAAATGTTATTTTCTAATACAATCATAACTGTCATAAATTACAAAAATAGCATGTCCATTCCATTATCATTTCCATAACCGTTTAAAAAATAATAAAGAATGTTATTCATAATAATATGTTCTAGCAAATTATTCATAATACATTCTAATTATAATTCATAACTGTTAGGAACCCACTCGAGAGCAGGTCACAAACGCACTTGACAGGTTTTTCGTCTAACCCACTACTCTACTAGCAGCTCACGGCGCCGCCGAATTTAATTCGCAAACAGGACCCTTAACTGTATTTTTGTTATATGTTATCACTTATCATACCTCATTTAAAATACCGTTTTGGGTTTCATGAATCTCTATTAAATATTATCTTGTTTGTCGAATGTCGAAATTAAGAAAATATGTAAATCGACGTTCAAAAAGCGACAATTATCTTAGTCAAGAATGTGGAGGAGAATATAAAAATTGATGTGTAAACATAAAACAGGTATATATCTACAATGTCAAGGCGAATGACCGCGGCCGCTGAGCGCTGACCAGCTGCGGCCGCGGCGCGGCGGTGGCGGGGTTCCCGTCGTATTACTTTGTCATCCGCTTCTATAATTTAATACCATTTGTTTTGGAATAGATTACTTGCTAGATGAAGCGCCACATCAGATAAATGCATCTTATATTTTATATTATCAAATTTTAATATTTTAGAGATAATACTAATTGTACTTACCTTATAGAGTATTACCTTATAGAGAAAAGAGGTATAAAAGTTTCTTCCAATTGAGACTGATACGAACAGCTTTAAAAATACCTAATTATCAAAGTAGGCAAACAGTCTTGATATATTTTATTAAAGGAGAATGCCCATGAAAGTATGGACCACAGTACAGTGTTGCGTCAATGCCAGAGTGGTTTTGGAGGGTTCTTCGATATTCAAAAGATTTTTACCAATTGATTTTTTTGTGATAAAAACAGGGGTTTTCAAGATATTGAGAAAAATGTGAAATAACCTCAAAACTTAAATAACCCCGATTTAGTTAGGTTTATGTGTGATTTAGGTAGTATTTTATCGTCTGAAGGTTATTTTTCGTTTAACATATTTAATCTATGCGTAGAGCTTATGCTTTCAGACAAAATCTATCTGTTCATCGGCTAGTGTAGGTAGGCACCAGAAATCTTCCTGAGACGGATTTCAAGAAAACCTAAATATATATTTTAAAAATGCCAATAGAGCTCATATAGATTGTTTTATTCGGTTTACATGTTGTTGTTGTTGTTGTTGTTTGAATCATTTTTTCACTACATATTCGAGGAAAGAAACAAATAAGAAATAACTGGTTACCTACCAAGCTATGTCATAATAATATTTTTTTTTATATATATTTATTAAAAGTACATTTCGGCTCTCAACAATGATCGCTTTAGTTATTTGTATCGATGATCGATACAAATAACTAAAACGCCTTACTTTTTGTCAACTCTTTTTGTCAGATTGTTCTAAGAAACATTTTTTGCATGGAATCAAGTATTTTACTTCACTATATCTATGTTAAAACAACCTACAACCTTAAATAGTGATTTTATGTTAATTGATTTTTTTGTAATTCAATGAAAACAATAATCGATATTAATACACTTAACTATTTACCATAGTTAAATGTAATAATAGTTACCGCTTACATCTGAACATAGTGTTGCCATAGCAACACTATGTTCAGATGTAAGCGGTAATGGATACTAAATCTATTAATGGATCTAAACAATTACATGTCTTATTAGATTTTACAAAACATTCCCTAAGCATTCCCTGTTCAAAATATATTTTCCGATGGTAAGAAGGCCTCTAAATTGCTTTTTAATAGTATTGTTATCTTGATGCATGAGAAAAACCTGTACCAAAAATGGGCATTCTCCTTTAGATACATTAAACAAACTTGGAAGTTGGAAGATGCATAGTTAGTCACACTTCAAAGTTTTAAACACATTTATAAAAAAATATTGCAATGAACATTTACCATGTAATTTGTACTTAACCAAGTAATTGGTACTGCAGGTAATCTTTCAATGTGTTAAAAATAGTAATTAGTTAAACAAACCAAGGCCCTCGAAACACGGATGGTCAATAGTGATAACTTATTTACGTCTCCAATTAGAATGTTCTTCTAAACAAACCATTGCTTTGGTTATATTGAGATTCAAAGAGAAAAAGCAAGCAGAGAGCCGATAAGTTAGAATATTCGTTCTTGAAATATTATAAATAATACTTCTTTTATTTTGATAGGACGCCGCCGCCATTTATATTATCTAGATAAAACGTTTAAAATAGATATGGAAATAATGTAACTGTTTCATTTTTATAGCATTTTCATTCCATTTTAATTTCATTAGAATATAGATGATGAATTCCAAAATAATTCTAGGATGCTAAAAGATCATGGGTGACAAATCAACATCGAGCTATGCTGCGCTGTACTGCGCTGTGCTGTGTTTGGTCAACTCGCTCGTTTAATATTTTAATGAGGATACAAACAAACCATGCTGTGCTGCGCTGTGTGAGGCTACGCTCTGTTTAAAAACGCAGCAGTCTCGAGCGAGGCGCGCTACCCGCCGTGCTGAGCCGCGCTGTGCCGAACTGTGCTATGTTTTTATGGAGCTCTGCCCTGCTGCGCTGTGTCGAGCTATGCTAGGTTAGCTACCGTGACTGGACTCTTTTAACGACAAAATAACACATAAAATATCCATATCCGCTTCTTCTTCACTTTCATCTTCATCGGATTCAACTATGTCGTAATGTTTACGTTTTTTTGAAAATAGGGTCATATTTGACGAGATAAACGACTACACGAGCTGCTGATTATATTGAGCTAGATTGTTAAAAAACGTAGCTTAAGAAACACAGCAAAGCACAGCGCAGTACAGCGCAGCATCGTTTAATTGTTAAAAAAAACAGCGCAGTACAGCGCAGCATAGCTCGATGTTGATTTGTCACCCTTATTGACGTATATTTCTTTCTTTTTTCTAAGTAAGCAAAGTAAACCGCAAGACTAAAATTAAAAAAAAAAACGATGATGTTGTTTCAGAAGATAATTAAAATCACGTATGAGATTGCTTTGTAAAAAACACATTGTAGTAGTTTCACAATAACACTACCATCATCGATCAATTCAAGGTTATTTATAACAGATGAAATATAAAAGTGACTGTCACACAATCCAATGCAATCAAAAATTAAATAGTTCTTTTATGTACTTGTCGCGTTAGAATTGCGTTATAAATAATGTATAATGTATATGCTAAATAAATTACAAGTTAAAGGTCAGCGGAAGAAATTTTACGAAATTTCAAGATCGTTATTCATAAGGATCAACTAAACAGGCCTAATGTAAATTGAAATGTACCATTTGCCACATTTTAATCCACGTAACATATGATAGAGTTACTTCATCCATAAGATAAATAAGACTGAATAATCGTAGGGCTGGACATTTTTAATTATATTTTTGCGTTCATTAGGTACTTTTATTGTCATTGTAGCTATGGTTTAAACAAGAAACTGGATTTAATAAAATGATTGATAAAATTATATGAATAAAATGATACGATTACGGTAAGAAACTCGGTCCAATGATAATTTTTAAGTGATCAATATAATTCGTGCCAAAGCAATACTGTTTATTCATTTCTAGGCTCCAACAGGATAGAAACTCAGTCTCTAGGTTGTAAATACAACATAATATCACAATAATATCTATTACTGAAATGAGATTATATTTATAAATGCTATAGGAATACAAGAAACAAATTACGAATATAACAGTCATTGTCCAATGTCAGGTGTAATATTATCTGATGCGATGGTATTTCTTTAGAAAGACTCAAGATAATATCAGACCACCTATTAATATTTATTTCCAAACCACTCGTTTTCTTCGTACCGTACAATGAGTCTAAATGAACTGTTCCAAGATTTGCGGCATATAGAGTCATAGAAATAAAAACTAAATTGAAAACATTTTGCAACATACAATAATTAAAAAATCTCCTGAATACTATAAAAAAAATACGAGCCTCACAAGTGATGACCTTATATTCACGGTTACTACTAATATTTTAGACAAAATATTATTTTTGTGTAGTCTTTTTGTTTATTACTTTAACCTTGTGAAGATGCAATGAGGTAAATCGTGTCTAAAAATGTTTTAACGACCATCCTGCCATGCCGTTTACTTGAAGTTTTGCTGACTCGTTCCGGAAATTGACTCATAATGCCGACTTCTGCCCGTAATGCAGTTAAAGGGCACAAAAGATAACTATCCTATAAATTCATATAATTCAATATCGTTTCCCTATCACAATAAAATTACACACGTAATTGTTGTGGAAGTGTATCAAAATTCGTCATCGATTATATGTTTTTGATAAGTTTAACCTTAGAGTTTAACAATGACTTCTCAAAATAGGATGACCTATGACCTAACTATATTTTTAAACTTTTAGATACGGATCATTAGTTAATGCAATACTGGTTAAAAGCTAAAACCGATAGGTAATAAATTATCAAGAATTGTATAAACTACCAATCTGCACAATATTTTTATTCAAATTGTACACACATATAATTGACCGGCTTTATTCTGCGCATGCGATTCGAAAACTACGTACCTTATTCATAATATAACGAGTCTACTTTTTATTAACAATTGCGGTTGAATCGTGACCAGATCTTATTCTACTACAAGATCTAAATGGAAAAATTCATTGTGATGAAGATAACACGTGATTAGTAGTCAGAGCATCGGAGTGCTAATTCTAACGGTCACCTCTTAATTTATCGGCGCTATGTCGCGGTCGGCACTTATAAGGTAAATATTCAACCTCGCATAAAATTGTAATAAAATCGATTTTTTAGCGTTTCCGAATCACTTAAAATTACTAATGAGCGAATGTAGTGCAAAAACTTTTATTGAATATCAAACAGTGTGTTACTGGGTGCGTTAAGGGTGTAGTACACGACATTTTTATACGGAAATTAATGCATAATAATTAATGATGTTAAAAATTGAATATACATTTGATTATTATTAAATGAGCTCATAATGTACATTTTAAGATAACATTAATGTTCCGTAGAAAATGTGCATATCGCTCTACGGCATCTAGCAAATGGACCATAGACATGTAATATCTGATATTTTCTTTTATTATTTAACTTTAGTACCTACCTATCTATTAATGTGAAAATAATATAATATTTGTAATTGTTTAATATGTGTATTTGCCTAATTGTTGAGGGAGAGATTTAATTTGTAGATAATAAAACCCTGTAGTGATTGCTCCACATATTTTGTATCAAGTTAGGTACTTACATATAAAACTATATGCGTGAGGTCTCGTTAATTCAACATCAATTTTGATTTGGATCTTAAAAAAATTATGCTATTTTATCTTGATCGTGTGTTCGAGCTTTACTTATTATGTACGTTTGCACACCTGCGTGCATATCATCTGTCTGTGCCAGTTACCAGTATATTATTCCCGTAAAATTCAAATGTTATCCTTTTAAAATTCACTATAGCTAGATGCCCGATGTTCGAAGGACGTGATGTGGTTTCCGTTCTTTAACATATTAGCCGATTTGTGTAATGTATAACACTAACATCACAATCTTCGCTAACCATTACCCCGCCCCCACGTTAAGGTGCATTTATCTCGATGAACTCGCAATCGTTAAACTTAAAACGTGCTGCAAATTCCAAGTGCACAATTAAGGGGCAGGCTACCTATTTTTAGCTGGTCGAGGAGCGCTTTTTTTCTTTGATAACACGAAGCATGCACACAGGTAACGATGTCGGCCGTCTCACCATAGAGAGTAGACTAACGCATGCAAAAAGCGTACGACGATTTTTAACGCCTATCAACGAGTGTTGTAAATTATTAAATTCGGGAGCGACGTTAATTAGATTATAGTGATGTTACAAAATAGCGAGGAATATTTTGTAGAGCTTTTTGTTCATAATTTTGCGATATAGATATAGATAACAACTTTAATGTCAATAACAAAGCTGTAAAACGTTTTTGTGGGTATTTTGACAAAATTTATATGAGACATGAGTCTGGAACCGGAAATTTAGTCAATAAATTTAAAGCATACGTCATTATAAAGGAAAGGAACAATCAGAGAAGGGAAAAATATTATTTCATGGAAATCACTACCGTTACTTCCCGTATACATCGCCATATTTATAAAACTAGTGTAATAAGCAGTCATTAAACAACCTCCATTTTGGACTGCGGTCATCAGACTTACTGACGTAGTTAATATTGTATTTATTAAATTCATGTTCAACTAGATACAGGGGATCAATCTTTAGCGTACTATATACTTACGCCGCGATCAGTCGCATCACTAGCTAGGATTATAACAGTGATCCAGCTTTTGTAATTATCCCACGGCTCATATATAATTTGAGAATGTTAATGCAATATTACATTACTATCACAAGACCGAGCCTACGTGTTTTTGCCGCTATATGACTTGAAGATTACCATTTTCTCATCGAGCAAGGCTGTAATACAACGGTAGTCTGGAGTTTTACACTTTTATTTTGTAAGGACTAAAACACACGAGTCCTTATGTCCTGCTGTATTGAAATAAATTATACGTGTAATTGAAGTTTAAGGTGTGATTGTGAGGCATAATAATACATAAACAAATTTGTCTCATATTTTAATTTACTTTCTTAATTGACTAATTGAATACAACTCTGTGAATACAACGGACAACTATGGCATGTAACAATTGACAATCCGGCGGAAGTAAAAAAAGGCTTTAGTGATTAGATTTTTTTTATTAATTAAAGTTACTGGAAAGAAAGGTACCTACCTACCTACCTAAGAGTTTTTCCGTAGGACTAGGAGTAAGGCATTTTTGGTAAGGAACTTTTTGGAACCTGATACTCGTATAATCCGGTCATAAGATATCGTTAGTATCGTTTCTGAAAAATTAAAAACAACCGAAATAAATATAATATAGTCGCCATAGCCGCCTTGTTTGCAAATGGCCTTATAAAATATTTATAACCTACATACAGGTTTATATCGTTAATTAATTAGTTTTTATAAGAAACCCATCTGGGTTGTTTTAATTATACTTTTATATAAGGTTTTATGATATAATGATTAGTATAAGTAACACACATTTCTTTTCTCAAATATCAATATCAGTTTTCAGTACCAGCAATTGCTGAGAAGGAGGAAAATGATGAAACTACTGACTCTGTTGAGGCGGAAGAGATGTGAGTGAAACTTATTTTCAAACTTTTATTATAAACATAATATATTTTAATTGTCTTTCGTTTTAATAAAAAATATGGGACCTAGTGTTACCTTACAAAATTATAATAATCCTCATCCTCTAAGAAATTTCTTTCCGTATATCTGGTTGTCTGTAGGAAATCGCTATTTAGCGATAAGACCGCCATTTGCTTTAATATATAATTTGTTAGTAATTCTTAGTTAAGTTATAGAGCAATAAAGTATACATGAATAAATTAGCCAACATATTTATCACAATACATAATTTTTAACTTATGTTTCTTTTTTAGGATATCAAATGAACCTCTTGTACCAGGTGCTTTACCAAAAAGTGCTGATCACATATCGAAAGCAGCGCGTGCGTTGCTTTTGCGACTACTGGAGCGGAATCCTCGGTATCGTTTAAAATCCTTGAAGCAGCTGAAAGAATCCGCCTTCTATATGGGATTTAACTTTGAAGATGTGAAGTCGAAGAAGGTAATTATTACAGTATGTAATTATAAACGCGTTAAGACACCCATTTTTCTAGTTTCGAAGTAATAAGGATTATTTATGTATTTATAATGATCAATTTACAAAGTTGTCGGTCGTTAGCCTGGTCTCTACGGCCATGTCGCATCTTCCGTTCCATTGAATAGCGAGTGAAGGATAGGAGAATGTATTTTGTTTTTAACACGTCATAGTTAATAATTGTGCATATTTATTATAAGGATTTCTATTAAGTCTATTAATATTTTTATAAATAGGTTGAGTAAAATATTTCTTCGCATTTTTTAAGAAAATTCAAAAATCAGGGGATAGTTTGACGCAATCGCATAAACCAAAATTTGGCAAAACATTTTCATTGTATTGTAGGTAGTCAGTGGATATTGATACAAAAAAAATTTTTACACGTTGCTACGTTTTACACCCACATGCCGTGGTTATAAAGATGGATAAACAAGTCCAATAAATTATTGGCTGTGGTCGACGGAAAAATTGCATATTTCCTTCTTTGACTTCAGAAACGTACTACATTTTCTCTACAAGGTATTTTTAGTGCAGGAACAAACTATTGAACTTAAATGTATCTATGGAGAAGCAAGAGTTGATGCGAGTAGTCAAATAAGTTTTATAGTTAGTGAACAATGTGAAGCAACGAAAATATACACCTATGCGGACGAATTGAGAATCTCCTCCTCTTTTGAAGTCGGTTAATAAAATATATGATTCTCTATTTTCAATATTTTACTTTTTTTACCCCTTACGTATAGATGACCTAACCAATAACTTTTAATATGCTTTTAATTGTTTCAGATATCTCCAAAATTCTTGATAGAGCAATGCAAAGAAACCCAGTGCAATTTTATTAACAACCTATCTACTAATGTTATCTTTGAAAACTTCGAACAGAAACTGAGTGTAGTATGATGTTTTCCATCCCATCTATGAAATAAAACAGTGATTTTAGGTCAAATTTTGTTAATAAACGTTATCTAAGAAATAAATAATTAATTAACTAATGGATATAATTTATTTTTTCTTGTCTTTATTTAATATAATGTATGTACATATACGGAATTATAGAAAGCACAAATGTTCGAAGATTCTGAAATCAAAAGTTTATTAAATGGATACAAATAAAATACTTAACTAAAACAAGCAATGTTATTTTTTATTTAATTACTAGCTACTCGCCTAGACTGATGACTGATACACCCGGGTGGTCGTTCAGCCGTTCTAGAATTTTAAATAATATCTATAAATACATATTATTGTTTAAATACAGTCGGACTGGATAGCTGATTAACATTGACTCTCAACTTCAAAATTGAATAATATATTTAATTTATTTTCAAGTATGTATTCAATGCAAGCACGACTCCGTTATATCACGTTATATTTTGTTTTTCGATTAGGAGCCCAATATCAAATATCCGTCATAACTAAAGTTACATATTTAGTTACATACTTCATAATATGTATAAAATTTTCGGAATTCCCTCCGTGTATTTGTATTAAGTAATATGGTATGGTATGGTATTTTCATGAATATGTATTAAAGTTATTTTTCAAAAACATAATAATATCTTGTTTTTTAAATGGATATTACTGTGTCTGAAAAAAATAAATTTGATATCGATAGCCCAGCCTCACTTAAGTATAACTATCACAATGTTTTTGTATAAATAGATTTTTAGAAACATTAATTTTGCTATCAATAATTTGAAATGCCAGATAATTTCCGCCAAAAACCTAAAAATAGATATGTTATTATTATTTTTTTTTAATAATTTATTCATAACCATGGATATTAATTCTTACATAAAGAGATATTGGAGTTTTGAAATCTTGATTGTTGAATTATACTATTACTTTTCAAACCCTCCAAATTCCGACGACCCACAATAATTTTTCTATCTATTTTTCATTAGCATGGAGTGTGCAGCATAGCAAGTCTACTAAATTATAAAAGTTAGCATCTAGAGTGGACGGTGCCATGAAAGAAGTCTTGTAGAAGGAGCTCTGTCGACGCCTTTAATAATATTGCCAGTATTATTTTATTGCAATGCCCACAGTATTGGGAATATTTTCTATTAAGAGGTTCATAGAAAAAATCACTTTATTATTTGCTCTATATGTTTGGCAATGTTGCTCTGCGAAGTTTGCGTTGTCTACACACATGTATTTCAATACAACCTTTCGGTTTAGGGTGCATTTTTTCTGTAGAGTAAAATTATTACAGTTCTATATGGACAACCGTGGGACAACCACAGCCACCCTTTTTCTTCAATATGGCCGTTCTGTCAAATTTAGTACCAACCTTCGCCGTGGGACTTCTTTGGTAAACGGTTTTTTATAACCAAATATCCAATCAACATGATATTAGGTATCATGTGTGTGACCACTGTGTCTGTGCACTGTGCGAGTTGTGTGTAAAACGTAGTGATTATATCCTCTTTGGTTGTGTGACTGACGGTAGTAAGTAGAGTTTTTTTTTTTCATGGAAAGAAGATATGACTATTTGCCAGTGTCAAGTAAAAATGTGTGTAGAGTTACTAGCAAAGAGTATAATGTATAGGAAGTTACTAGATTAAATTTATTCCGCTAGGTATGTGCCTGGGTGCATACAATTTGTTAAAAAAAAAACTTGGTTGTCGCTGGTATAATTTTATCTGTGGTAGTTTTCCTTGTCAATTGACATTTTCAAACTGACAGGGGTGAGACGTCAGACGATTGACGAATCAAAATTTTGTTTCGTATTTGTGATTCGGATTTTGGTCCTAGAAGTGATACATATTAAATTCACGAAATGGCCACTTATTTACAAAGGGCTGCTGTTTCATATGTTAGAAATAATGCACGACTTGCTTCACACGCGGCGACGGCTGGTGGACATGGAGGTAAGCTATTACTTACCACTTCAATAATTATGTAACGATATAACCTACGTTCGATTTGTTATCTTTATGGACATTTTTGTTAAAAGGTGGCTGGAAGTTCTGGAGGGGTCTGTCCTTCTTCGTAGGCTTCCCCGCTGTTGGTTTGGGAATGCTGAATGCTTACCTCGCCCACAAAGAGGAACCTCACGAACGCCCTCCCTTCGTCGCACACGAATATTTGCGCATCCGTACTAAGGTAAGCATGGTATATTGGAAATAAAAAATTGCAGGTATTTGTAATGTGATATGACAATTTGCATAGTGCAGATCCAAATTATACACACACTTGTACTTATGTTATACAGTATTGATCATTATTTTACTTTATACTGCTATTGTTCATACTTATGTCTTTTATTTTTAATATTTCATAATTTCGTTTGCATAATATCATATTCAGTTATTTAATTCTTATATCTTAGTACAGCAAGAAATTCGAATTAATTTTTAATAGGTATATTATTCCTTTTCATGTGCAATAATTACATCTATACTAATATTATAAATCTGAAGAGTTTGTTTGTTTGAATGCGCTAATCTCAAAAACTACTGGTCCAATTTGAAAAATTCTTTCAGTGTTAGATAGCCCATTCATCGAGGAAGGATATAGGCTATATATCATCACGCTAAGACCACCAGGAGCGGAGCCACACCGAGCGCTGCTAGTATAAAATATGAAGTTATTATTGTTACTGAATATTGTAACTGTTTATTTTTATAATCTATAACACATACAAAATATCAACTCTGTTTGTTGTAGGAAATACAATTTTAATTATCCAAATCATGGTTGATAGTTCAAACTCAAACATTTATATAAGCAATTAGACTTAGGTATTCTAGAAGCACTTTGAATTTTCATAACATATTTTAACATTACCACCATATCGCACACCGATGGTAGTGTGTTATATAAAAGTCCAAAAATAACCAATGTAATTTTATTTTAATTTTTTTCAGAGATTCCCATGGGGTGATGGCCAGAAAACGCTCTTCCACAACCCCCATGTCAACGCCCTGCCAAGCGGTTATGAAGATGAGCACTAAACATCAGCTTTAATTTATTTAGCCCAACTGTATTAGATCCAAATTGTTGTATAAGTTGAACATAAACATTTTGTTTGAACATGTAATGACAGAGCTAATTGATTTTATTTGAAATATGGCAAAATTAGCACATGTTGTTTAGCATTAAATTACAACTACGTAAAACTGAACTTTTGTTTTAATGTTTTTCACATCTATGTATTGCTGTTGTTATAAATAATAAGAAATATTTCATGAAAAAGAAAGTCATGCAGATGATTTTTGATGCATATTTGCTAGGCATTCCTACAGATCCTCTACTTACTTAATTAAGCCCTAAAAATGATAATAAAAAGAGGTGTGGCAATCGTACAGGATCCTACAAAAACCGAAAAAAATATTACACAGGATATTCCCATTGGTGAACAACTTTTGATTACCTGCTTGGCCTTTAAGAAAATTGGTGAAGGGCATTTTCGCTCTCGTTACAAGAAATAAACAACTACATAATATTGCTTCTTTCCTATAAGAAAAAAAAAAAAACCAAATTAATGTTTATTATATTATTTAAAATCTGAGGTTTAAAACTTTTCTCAAGCTTTTCTCACATGGCATGCCCCAACTCCACAAATTGTAAACCGTAAACGTCAATGTCAAATTGACACGTATTGTGACGTACTTTTATCTTGTCAATTATTATTTTTATCAATTTTTCATTCATCAAAAAACATTAAATTTTTGCCAAATTATGAATTTATGAGAGTAAGATAAATAAAGAAGAATCTCAAGAAACGGTGTAATTTATAATACCCTGTCGTATAAAATGTAATATAAAATTCGACAAAATGACGTCCGTGAAAGACTTTGGGAAGGCTTGGTGGACAGAAGTTTACAATCGGATTATTGGTGCTGTTGTATTCCTTGATGACTATAGCGCTGAATGTCTTCACTGGTATGGAGGGCTGTTTGACCTTTTGAATGGAGGAGCAGTAGGAGTCAAAACATTATCGCCGTTTGAAGTAAGTATCTAATAATTATTAATGTAATATT
>CAJQZM010039963.1:135685-159025 GCA_907164665.1 Colias nastes | reverse complement strand
AGAAGAAAAAAAAAACAAATGCAGCAATCCTTTTCACCCGAGATGTACGACTTGAAAGGTATGATCCTACTACAGATGACGGTGATTGAGTAGAAAAAAAAAATGCAGCAATCCTTTTCACCCGAGATGTACGACTTGAAAGGTATCACTTTTTAATCTGGAAAGAGAATATACAGCGCTGCCAGTATTCCCAGTGTAAAGGGAAAATATATATTTCTTGCAAAAAGTTTCCAGTAAATTATGTTCTAATAAAGACTACAATTGTTTTTACAAATTTCATCAGTAGAAGACATACTTTTGATGTAAAATAAAAAGTTTTAATGTATTGATTGCTCCTAAGTAAGAGCCAAATACTAGTGTAACTGCATAGAGTACTACATATGGAACAGAATTAAAAAAAAATCTGCTAAATAGATGGATTTTAATTTTTTTTATTATTTTTTTTATGTCTAGAACCTATATAGAACCATATATATTTTTTTGAGATGAAAATAAAAATCATGCAATGTAGGGTTAAGATAAGTGAAAACATATTATTAGAAAAATGTAAAATAATTATATTAAAAACATAGAATTCATAAAATGCTTTGAGTATGCGTACCTAATTTGATTTATCTGGAATTCGAACTTATTGCTGAATAGAGCAATGTTATTTTGCAACGAAATATTTCGTAATAACTACAGCTATCTGCTTAATTAAATATGTACAGTATTCCAGTAATTCTTAATAATTGTGTAAAGCAAATTTAATTTTGTTCACTGGAAGGATAGAAATAACTCTTTATACTGTTTCTACCTGTTTGCAATATTATTGCTTCTGAGAACTACTTTCAAAAAAATATTATGTTTCATTTTTTTAGCACACACACTTATTTTATATTAAGATATATGTTGCTATATTAGATAACATTAATAATGTGGAGCTCAACACACACGTGATTAAAATAAGTGCATTAAGTCGTTTCTATCGTAAGAATGCATTCATATAAAATTGGTCAACACATTATCTTAATCAATATTTGGTTGCAGTAGCGCTTGAAAGACATTTTCCAAATTCCATGCACATGACAAGGTATTGTTTACAGTTTTAAAGAATTCGCTTGCACGGTAATTGAGTAGTACTCACATTCAACGGGTGTCGTTGACCGCTTCCGCGTTGGGGTGGCTGCGGCCAGCATGAACAACGCAAACATGAACACAAACTTGAACATCATTATCAACAAAATAAATAAGTCAATGGTTTACTCGGGCAGAAGCACGACAAGCATCTGGCCTCGATGGGGCAGCTTCGCGCTTTTATACACACATATTTATAAACATTTTCGCGCGGATCCAAGACGAGTGTGTTAGGAGTGATCGCAGTTACGGCGTTCGTAAACTATAAGTTGTTTACGTACTAATATTATTTGGTGATGTTTGTGGTTTTGATAAAACTGATTGCTGCACTATGATTTCTGGTAAAAGAAAGTATTTTGATGAAATTTTCAGTTTTAAAAGCATTGAAAAATTAAAATTACGCTTAATATTTTGGATGTGATCGTTTAATACAATTTTAGGTTTTCCTATCGTTTTCTAAATTACGAACGGTACATCATTGTCTTAAAATGATGAATAGATACGTTCAAGATAGCATTTTCAATTACTTCTATGATTTATTCTGTAGTTACAATTAACTAAATCAATATTGGATACTTACATCGCAGACAAGTGATTCCCCTTGCTTCGACTGCTAATTTCCCTTTCGATAAATAAACCTTTCCATTTCATAAACGTGAAAGATCCATCGAATTTGTAAAATACCTAAATTAGCTAAACAAATTTGGATGTTTGATGATGCTTTCTTCTTGAGAAATATCAGTTGAGAAGAAGAGTAGTAGAGTCGAAATTAAAAACTAGGGTTTACTTACTTCGTCAGTAACTAAAGACAGGGTAAATCCAACGACTCACAATTACTCCTTTAAAAGAAAAGAACTTGTAAATAATAGAAGAAGGATTATTATTTACAGAAGCATTTTCTCTTTATGGTACGGGAGCTAGCAACGTTTTAAAAAAAGTCATTTTAGTATAGTTGGGTTTTTGATATACTGTTTCTCTTGCTATTTCGGTTAGAGTCCCGGCTGTCTGGCTGGCGGTAGTGGTTGGGTTTATTCACAGATCACAGAAACTAAAGGGTTTATTAGTGCGCATCTTATATGCACAGGAAGATATACTTAACTTTAGTCATTTTTTAACGCGTAATTTTTAATCTTTTGCCTTTAGATAGATCCATCAGACATAATTTTTTTATTGCAAGACGTTTTATTCGTTGTTAAATGGGTGCCATACGCAATTTTTTATTTCAAAATAATTAAAATGTCATCGATATAAGTGAAATTACATCAACATGAGTCCGCTTAAAAGATAAGTAATAACTTTATTACTTATATTATATTATCCTTTTTTAATACTTATATTAAATAATTAGTTAACTAATATTTTTAATAGATGGTTTTATATTTATTACACTTTTGGGTATTAATATGAATTTGATGATATTTGGTTTTTATCAAGTTTAAATTTAACGTCCTATTTGAGGTTCGTTGGGAAAAGGAGGCACCATGGTAGATTGTTGCAACAACAACACTGATTACTTATCCTTCACGGGGACTCATGTTGATGGAATTTCACTTATTTCGATGATATTTTAATAATTTTGAAATAAAAAATTGCGTCTGGCACCTATTTAACAACGAATAAAACGTCTTGCAATAAAAAAATTATGTCTGATGGATCTATCTAAAGGCAAAAGATTAAAAATTACGCGTTAAAAAATGACTTTAAATTAAGGATATTTTCCTGTGCAGATAAGATGCGCACTAATAAACGCAACCACTGCGGCCAGCCAGACAGCCCGGACTCTAACCGAAATAGCAAGAGGAACAGTATATTATCAAAGAACCAACTATACTAAAATTCTCTCTTGTCAACGTTGCTACCTCCTATACCATTATAATTTATATTTAATTACTCGCTTCAATAAGCTGATGTTGAACTTAGGTATATACAAAATTAAAAATATTATCAGCAACTTACAGTCATAATAAACTTGTTATTGTGAAGAAGCAAGAAACATATTGACAGTCAAACGCAGTAACATTTTTTTTATATAATATTACGTGTTATTAAGTAAAGCAAGTCTGCGAATGTTGTATAGCTACAAGTCTGTTTTCGACACAGTTGCATTGATCCATTTTATCATGGCTTTATTATAGGTGTTGAATATTTTTATATTACGCGCTACGCTTTTTCCAGCTCTACCAGGGTTCATGCCAATTTTTGAAAAGTTTTCTTACATTGGCAGTAATTGTGCTTATCCAATGGATGACAAATCTAACAAATAAAAAACCGTTGAGCCAGTTTTGAGTTATAAGCGGTCATGTTTTTCAGTATTTGTACGTACCTATTGTTTTATAAGTGTACTAGCTGCTCGCCCCAGCTTCGGGTACTTTTTTGTAAGTTATCAAAATTTTTAACAATTTTTATCGTAATGAAGATAGATCGACTATATTTTGTCAGTACTTATAGGTATTGTTTTATCAATGTGCTTTGTTTTTTTTTTCTTTTTTTAAACAGCTTCTGGTACACTTAAAAAATATATTTCAATCATTTCAAGTGTACCGCGTCGTATAAAACAAAAAGGTAAATATTAATTTTACTTTCTATATAAGCATTTCTTTTATATACTTGTAACGTTATCTGTCCGAGAAATCACTGTAAACCTTTGACATGGCGCGTGATTCGGCGATATGTATTGCAGTGATAAATATTAAACGTAATAACTCATACTACGTACTTGAATTGAAAGATTACAAAACATTTTTATTTATTGGGTAATCTCCTAAAATATCAGTACCTACACATCCGAGTCTAAAGTACACTACAAATGTAAGCATATAATATATCAACGCAGAAAAGTATAAACATGAAACGGAACGTATGGAGAAACATATATGAACGGTACCTACGTACCAGATTCTTTTTTCTTATTAATCAAGCTAAGATCAAGCTATTCAAATTAAATGTGATAACTATAAAATAATGTTTTCCTAACCCATATTCCATACGGGTAAATATTAAGAAAATCTGTTACATAATATTCAAATTACTTACATCTATACAACTCCATAAAATAGATATTGAATAAAGCATCTCACAATACGCAAAGCTGCTCTACCTAATCCTCATGCTTGTAGGGCGATAATATTATACTAGCATTATATCTATTCATGGAAGGAAGGACTGGAAATTCAGATCAAGTCCAACTGAATTAATACAGGCTGTTATTTATCCTTAAAACGTGATCAACCGATTATTCTCTTTACTGTTTGCAAAATAAAGCGTGATTGAGTTATAGCTAATGTTTTTAGGTTCAGTAGCAGATTAGAAATACAAGTAGTGTGTGCAATTGTCAATGAAGTAGCTACCTAACTTATTTATCACGTAGAACAATTATTCGCGTATATTATATGCACGAAAATTTGACTTAAAAAGACGATAATAGATGGGTAAATAATACAAACGGAATAAGTGTTTTATACACATAATATGTGCATATTATTTATTGGTTCAAAAATTCGTCGTAAAACGCAGAGAATACAGTATACTTACAGTATAGTAACAAAACGTTTCATTCCACTATGCACACATGGGACTACAAAGATTATTAAACTTAAAATGTATGGATAAAAAGTAAATACTTACTACATCCAATTAGGTCCACATATCATCACTCCCGCACTCAGACTCCGCTCTTATACATAGGTAAGTTCATTCTTACCTGACTTATCAAGCATTAAAACTAAGACGATAGGTATGTGGTTTCATTAAGGATTATAGTGTGTAGTAGTGTCACTTGCTTGCATCCTTAATAACCCTTAAACTATGTACTAATCTAAACTGTTATAAAGGGGTTTGGGTATGGACTAGTGGCGTCGGGCTTTCGCGGCCAGTGATGAAACTTGGATAATATTTTAAAAGAGCAATATATTGCGTATACAAGCGTTCATATACATCGTTTTGATTAAAATTCTTAAATAAATAAAGGAGAAACCTAAAAAGCTCATAAAAATCTTATAATAAATCATCTAGATTCTAGGTAAATGATAATACAAAACCAAATACCTCTGATCCTAATACGTTTCGAGATTGATGTCAATAATAACTTTTGCTCACAATATATTGTTCTTTTAAAATATCCAAGTTTCATCCACTGGCCACGAATGTTCATCACGACGCCAACTTTACCCAAACCACTTTATAAATGTTATAAAGCGGAAGTGTTTTTTTTTTTTTTGCTAGATAGTCCATTTATCGACGAAGGCTATAGGCTATATAATATATTATCACGCTAAGACCATAAGACTATAAGAATAGGAGCGTAGCAATGCGGGTAAAACCGCGGGGCACAGATAGTGCTTTCACATCGCAACGGGAACATTTTATGATCCGTTTGTTGAGATTGGAAATAGGCTACTTTTTACTGCAAAGTAACACCCCATTCCCATGGGTACCTCCTTCAACACATTAGATGTCGCGGGCGGAAGGCTAGTCTATGTAGTAGGCAATGAATATGGAAAACTAAACCAAAACAGAGCGCATTCTCCAGGAATGTGGGAAGGTCATACGCTATTTGCGGATATCAATCGGAAGAGCGGGATTTTCGCGCGCAACTATAAATCTCACGTAAACAAACCTTGTGCTCATTTCTCTAGCAGATGCGCACGTTAAATTTCATTTTCATTTGAAAAGGTCGAACTATGCTCTGTCCGTTGGGTATCTTGTATTGCGTATAATGAACGCAGAACTTTTTGTTGACATACCGGCACTATAAAACTTTCCACTGTAATACAAAATAAATATTTTATTATTTTTTATGCATCATTGACTGATTGGAGAGCGTTGATATTAGAATTACATTCTCCTATTATACATTGCCACAGTATGCAGTTTATACTAAGTATAAAAATAAATGACTTTAGAAAGTTGCTGAAGCCCATCTGAAATTTAGAAGGAATTACGAATAACGACAGGAAATACCACCATTTTATAAAACCCATTCCATTGGATGAAATAAAACTAAGTTAAAAAGCTAGTTTCTACATCGCATGCCATAGATCACAATATTATTGTTTCACAACCGTTTCTCCAGCGTCTGAAACCTGAGACCAAAACAGTTCCCGGAATGATATCACGCTCAACGCGTCATTGTATCTTAAGGAATACACATTTTAGTGCACGCCAAAATATCCGCTGATACACCATCTTTAACGCTTAGAATCGCGTGGTAGGTTTTTGTTATGTTTTTTAATTTAGTTGTAACTGCGATAGCAAATAATTAGTATGAAGGTTAAAAGCGAATTCGAGAAATAACGTTGTTCTACCATTACGTAATCCGATGTGGTCATTCCGATTATCTTGAAAGGGTTTTTCTTCGGTAATGTTATTATTTAGTACATTAGCAGGGATGCAGGGCAAAGAGGTGCATGATTACTATCATTGCACTAGTCATGTAGTCAATGATAGCCAAGTAAACAAAATAAGAACAAAACTCGAAAAAGTGAAACATATTTTATTCCCAATGTAATCTACATCAAAATCAAACATTTTTGAAGTGAAACTTCTTTATCGGGGTTGGAAAAAAATTTAGTGTAACATTTTTTCGTTACGCGTGACATTTTGCCGTTACGCGCCATCTTTTTTTTATCCCTACCACGCGTGATTCGACGTATTTCTGTAAAGTTGCATTAAGTAAATTATTTTTTGAAAAATAAGGTCATAAAGTAAGTAAGCTGTGGTCACATATAACCGGTTGTGCATACGCCAACTTATATATAAAAAACTGTATTTAGCCTAAGTACACATGTAACGACCTTTTGTGATCCTTAAATAAAGAAAATAAAATAAAATAAAATAAAGAAGTTTCACTTCTTACGTGTGTACCTACACTAGTACACGCACACATTTTTTTTTTCAATAGACTTCCTATAGAAGCACAGCATCAGATTGATGTAGGTAATATCACAGAATAATTAATAGTAGCTAACGCTAGTAATATGCAAACAAAATAAACAGACAGAGAAACAAAGCTTATATATAAAAAAGGAAATATGTACTGTGTGCTTAATGGGATACCATCGACTTTCTCTTAACTCCGCCAGAGTCCAGAAGAAAAAAGAGGAAAAAAATTCTTATTATTTGAAGCTTAGAGAGAACTATAGCATCAGGCCAGAAAAATTGGAATATACGGTGACTTCTCACACAACACCACAGAATACATAATAGTAGCTAAACGCTACAGAACGGACACTCTCCGCCTCCCGCCAAAATTAAACTTACCTCACCCGCGCGATCGTGATTAAAATGGTCCGCATTTTTCTGCAAGGACGATACGCAACGAAGATTGACAACATTAATCAAATTGACTTAAAGTAAATTTATTATTTTGGATTTGTAATTATCGTTTTTCGTAGAAAATGGTTAGATATTGTGCTGTTTACGGATGTATTTCATCAGAAAAACGCGATTTTTTTTTTACGCTAGTCACAAATGTGCCAACCATAAAGCGTTAACACACACATTTGCAGTCTCTACAGTGTGACTGTCAAAACGATAATTTTGTATGGAGTGTCCGGGGTGTGACAACACTGAAATATAATTATAAGCATAAGTACCTACATTGTTTTAGCAAGCAAGTTGGTGATCAGACAGATCTAATATTAATTCCATGAAGAAACTATGAAAATAAAACAATTCTTATTAAGATTCAACTATTCAGAGGAATTTCTATTACAGTTAAATCATTTTGGCCCTAACACACACTAAATATATAAATCTGAAAGTCTGTCTCGAAACCAAAGCCTTGTGTAATTCTCGGCAAAATTTTCGAAAATGAGACTAAGGCAATCCGCGTCTTAGGGGAAATACAAGAATATATATGATATGAATATACAAGAAGATAAACTAAAATTTGCGCCCCATAAAACGTATATAACTATTATCAACAAGAAAGCTTAAATATGACGTGCCAAGAATCAGGATGGGGAGTGTGGACATCAAATATTTTGATAAAATAAAAGTTCTCGGCCTCACAATTATAGCAGTTATAGAACCGAATGTTTTATATGCATCGGCAGCGTGGGCACCCACAGCGGAAAGGATGGGGGTCCAAAAAAGGCTTAACACCGTTCAACGGCGTTTCGCTCAAAAGATCTGCCGAGCATATCGAACCGTCTCTCTGAATTCCGCGATGCTGCTGGCTGGGATACTCCCACTTGATCTCAGAATACTCGAAGCTTCGAGGCTTTATGAGATCAGGAGGGGTGTGTAGCACCCGGCGGTGTTGAGGGACAGGGAAGTGGAACGAATGGCTCTGGCACATCCGGCAGAGTAGGTAGAGCTGGGGTTCGGCTTGGTAGACGAGGACACCTATGCCGATGTGGTTGACAGCCAAGTCCACAGGATCTATACGGACGGCAGCAAAATTGATGGTCGAGTCGGAGCCGCCCTTTCCGTATGGAAAGGTGAGACCGAGACAAAGGCCATCAAGCTTGCGTTGCCACCGTATTGTACCGTCTATCAGGCTGAGCTCCTAGCACTCAAAAGAGCAGTAGATATAGCCTGCAAGAGCAGAGCGGCAAAAGTCGGTGTCCTCAGCGACTCCAGATCGGCTCTTCAGGTCACCCTGAATTCCCCTCACTCCCTGGCAGTGCAAACACCTTCGGAAAGCAGCCCTTCGGAAAGCTGCATCGCAGAGGCGGGAGGTCGCCCTGTTTTGGATTAAGGCGCACGCAGGGTTAAAGGGGAACGAAAGGGCAGACGAGTTAGCCAAGGAGGCCGCACTGGGATTGAGGAGGAAACCGGATTACGATCTGTGTCCTGTTTCATTCGTCAAGCGTATCTTGAGACAGGATACGATCAGCGAATGGGATAGGAGATACATTGTTAAAAATGCAATAAATGATAATTTGCTCAGTTCTTGAGACCAAAATTCCAAAAGTTCTGCAAAGTTGGAGTGGTGTTTAATATATTATTTTACATCACGTGTCAAATTTGCAACCAATTTAAGTGTACGGAACATTTTTTGTTCTTAAAAATTAATGTTTTTCTTTATTAAACTGAAGGAAAACGTTCCAAAAGTTCTGAAAATTTGACAGATATATCGGAAAAATAAACCGAACGATTCACAGAACATTAAAAACAAATAGAAGTGCTATAATGTCATAATTACTATGAAAACCAGTGTCGCCAAACCCACACATTTAAACCGATAGTTATACAGTACACTACAAGTAATCTATGCCTTTGATTGGACAGCTTAATTTGAGTAAAAACTGACTTAGGTTATAAATTCAGCATTTCAATATGTACACTAACGCACCATGTTACGGTTTATTTTAGTATAACATCCCTAGGTATATTAGCTGTTTTGTTTCTCATTGCACAGAAATTCCAAATTCGAAAACATTCAGCTACTCCACAACAGAGGGCGTTAGTTTTCGATAGATATAACTTTGAACCTCAACACATAGAGATAAGGTTGAAATTTGTGTCACTCAACATTAATGACATTAACTTGATATTTATCTGATGCTATGCCCTGAGGGATGTCAGCCTTGTTATCGATAATTCACAAATAAATATTTTTTGTGTATTTTTTTTTCTTTCTATTATATGAGTATAGTATAATGTGTCACATTTTTGAGTATGTTTATTACTACTAAGTACGTCTTTTTATATTATTATTATTAAATAAAAAACGGAATAGAATAGTATTAATCTATATTTACAAAATACAAACAGAAAATATGCATTATTTTAAATCTTGGAACTGCCGTAGGTTTGCTGTATCGGTGGCCTTTGTTAGACCGCTTAGTGCTGTTCGGCATCCAGTTAACTCGTCACGTTGCATTTATCCATTTCTCTTTTAAATTAGCCTCTTTGGGAAATCTATAAATAAATTGGACAAATGAAAGCTAAGGAAAAATAAAATAAAATTTAATATTTATAATGTTAGTCTTTTCTAAAGTATCGATACTGTCGATATGCGCCACAAGCATCACAGCGACATTCGTTTGTTTACTGCAATAATATTCCAGAAAGTCTTGTTTGCTGTTCAATCTATAATAGTACTAATTTCTTACGGATTAAGGTTCATTTTGTCTAGATATTTGTATACAATTTTGACAAATTACAAGCGAAGTTATAACATAAAATATTATATGTAAAATAAATAAAAATAAGACTTACCGATGGTATGAAATGCCTCCATTGCTGATATTATTTCGTCTGCTATCATTTTTGCACTCTAATACCGAACAACACGTCCTAATTAATGAATAAATATGGAAAAAAGGTTTGACAGCTGACAACCGACCCGAATATTTTTCTGCGCACAACTGAGAGCAAGTTAGGTGATCTTACCTTACAAGTGACACGTGGGCCACGCCCACATCACACTTCTATCTACTTTACTGTTCTGTGGAACGATTGTATAAATTTGCAACCTTTTACTTTGACCGGAACATGTTTATTTATTTTTAATTCGTGGTCATTTTTTCGAGTAAGGTGGTCTCGGAATAATTACAAAAGTTTTGAAACTTGGTTGCAAACTTCGAAAACATCTATTCTGATGCATTTACAAATTTGCAACCTCATAAACGATCCGGAACTTTATGCAATCTGCAAAAATGTATTTTATTTATTTTTTTTTCACCTTCAAGAAAATTTCCTCGAAAACAAAATACAATTACAAAAATAAAATATCTTTCACATAATTCAAAAGTTTGTGGTTAGGTAGTGAGGACGACATAAGTTTATTGTTATTTAGATTTTAAAATATACCTACATGTGTGTGTGTGTTTATGTGTGTGTGTGTGTGTGTGCGTGCGTGCGCGTTTATGTGTGTGTGTCATACATATTTTCCAATTCATCCATTTGTTTATTTATAATTTTCGGTAGTAAGGTCATTTACATAATACATGATTTGTGTTATGAATATTCTGTTACTGATAATAAAGTAACACGCATCATCAATAATGAGCTGTCATGTCCTGATCACGAAGAAGCGGATACCAAAGTAGCATTTCTTGCTTGCCAACAAAATGACGATACTAGCACAAATACTAGGTACTATTTCTATCAGAACTTCTGATACTGATATATATAGTAATCATCATGTTAGCGAAAGGAATACCTGCAAGCAAGAGTAGAATTAATATGGATGGATTTTGGAGTTGGCCAACGCCGTTGGAGGTGGCAATGCATGCCATTTCGCACGCTCTCTACAAAAAAATTTGGCCCAAAAATCGAAGGCGCTTCCAGCTTTGCATGCGTTCACTGGTTGCGATTTCAACCCGGCATTGTCCGACGAGGGAAAAAAAACTTAGCAATTTCTGATGAATTCAGATATTTTCAATACAATACAAAAAGATTTATTGCAACCAAACAACACAATCATATGCTTATACATTCTAAGACAAGAAGAAAGAAGAAGCATTTTCCAAGAAGCATTTCTGAATTTAGGATCAAAGGAGCATAATGTGCAGGATTCTTTAATTTGCTTGCCTTGTCATATTATGAGACAGCACGTCTAGACAGACAGACAGACGGACAACAAAGTGATCCTTTAAGGGTTTCGTTGATTTTTTTTATTTTGTGGTTAGCACCCTAGAAATCAGAACAGAATTAAAAAAGAACCAACGACGAAGTCCAAAATCGCACATTTAGTTTTTCCTTTAGCGAATTCCATAAAGCACGCTTTTTATTAGTTTTTTTTTTTGTACCTAAAACCATGTTTGTGTGGGTAATTGTGCGCAGTGATAGGACTTAGAAATCCATTTCAAAAATGCACTTTTTTGGTTTGATATTTCAATAAGGAACAATAACGAATAAAGAACGAACAATCAAAAAACAGCATCACCATGATAAACAAAATACCCTGCATACATCTTTACTTCATATTTTTACGTTCAGATGGTTTACCGTGTTGACTTGAAGCTATTCTAATTCCAGTTTGGGAAAATGATAGCGTTAGATAACAAGCCAACGACGTAATAGCCATTATATTGATGAACTAAAGAAAGACACAGGGACAATATTTTTCATCCGATGTTTTGAGACATTTTATTATATCAAATATTACGCTGTAAAAAAACAGTTATTACAAAATAATCACAAAGTAGTTCAATTTTATCAAATGTTTATTTATAATTACCATTCACTTACAAATAAGGCTAAGACACATCAATTCCGAAATAAGTACATGCATGAAACGAATACAGCCCGAAGGGATTACAGAGTTTTCATAAACAATTACGCAATATTAAACACCAAATTTATGTATACTTTCAATTATTGATCAAAGCTTTAATATAATATGATAATATAAAATATAATATTCTTGCCACAACCACATTAAGTACCGAAGACTTTTATAAATAATTCCTGATTAAAATTTCAGGTTGGGGCATTTTTATATACAAAAATAAATGGGAAATATATCAATGGGGCGGGCAGGGCAAAAACAAACCAATATAATTTCGTTTCTAATCCATTAAACATATCATTTTCCAGTTTAGCACAGAATGAGGTAAAATAGTTACGTTCGTTATAAATAGGAATGAATACATGAGAAACAAAAGTCATAACAAGAGCGTTCGCGCACTGGCGTTTTACGCGCAATTTGACCGAGGCTGGTATCAGATCTTTTGTATGCACTTGGTCAAAACCGGTAGTGCGCGACGACCCGAAACCTATATTATAATACAATATTAAACAATCTTACATACATTCACACGCTATATGACATAATGTGACACACAAGTAAATGCTCGTTTACAGTTAAAATGTATTCTATGTAGTCTATGCAATTGTAATTATACTATGAAAATTATATTACAATATTCAAATACTGTAGACGCATCCGGTTTCACTAATTCTAGTCATGTCGTACGTATGGTTATTTATAAAGGGTGCACTGAGCCGAACCAAGGCATTATTTCCTTGCAAAAATAAACCTTTCTAAATATATATATATATAAAATTCTTGTCACAGTAATAGCGTTTTGTACTGTAAAACAAAACAGCGAAATCAACAGAAAAATATAGATTTCTCAGACAGGTCAAAATTCATGAAACTGAGAATCACTCACTAAAATGTAAAACGTGGCCAAACTACGGCTTAGTACAGCCTTGAACATTACATTTACAGATCACAATACTTCAATCCGAGCCTACTCCCTATCCAGGCATATTTGCTATTGCAAAAGGACGCAAGATAAATGTATGAAAGTGATATTTAACAATTCCAAGCTCCGTTCCGAGATTCGACCAATAGAGATTTATTGCTACACCTACAACTTGATATTCTCACAGCCATCAAAATTATGCAATGTATAAGTATTGTCAACTATCAGTTTCATACCACTTATGGGCCCTCTTCACAATGAGCAACGTTGGTCGAGTCTACATGTCTATGATCGGTCGTCATTGTTTATTTATAATGGCCGTAATGGCGGCAAACATCGACGATCATTTGTTGGGCCAACGCACTCGATTGTGAAGATGGTCCATTAGAGTCAAAGTTCAATTTGACATTGGAGTCGTATGGACGCAACGGTGTATAAAATTATGATAAATATAAAATAATTTATTGCTGATTCCGAATTCAAATAAACTATAACAAAATATTCTTTCGTTTGCAGATACAGAATTAATTATTAAATCATATAATTGCAATAATGCAATGGTTTTATGCATGTCTGCAATGACCTCAGATCACTCTTATAGGTATCTTGCATATTTGTTGTTGTAAGCTTATTGTAATGGCATTAAAGAGAAAGAGGCTACAATATATTATCACATGCCATCCAAATAAACTGCTCATTCAAACAGAATCGTATTACACCAATTCTTATATATTTAGCGACCAAATTTAGAGATTATGTAATATAATGGTATACAGAAACACATTTTCTGAGTTACATTATCTAACAATCGCGCTGAAAATTAGTTTAATATAATTTTTCTAAGTTACTTACATTTATGATATAGTAAATTGACGATATTATAAGAGCCAATAGAATTACGCGATATTCAAATTAGGAAATATACATGAAATTGCGCATGTATGAATAAAATGTAGTAAAACCCAATTAAACTTTCCAGAATAGAATTAATAATGTCCAATTTTCATACTTGACAGAAAATGTTTATGAGACCAAAAAAGTAAATGAAACAGCAAGATAGAAAGTTGTTATAATCCTAATTATTTAAGGGAATGATAGATTGATAGTAGATTTTTTAGGGAAAGAACAAAATATGTAAAGTGAAAGAAAACAAATGGTTCCAGTCTTTCAGATTTCATCAAGCCTTTATCATCTTACTTTGTACAAATGTATCATCAATGATATATTAGTCGGAGTCGTAGTAACTCGAAAGATATAGTCCAAAATTTTTAATTTATATGAAAATGACATACGATAGATGGAATTAAGATAGTCCGTGGATGGATCTCAGATATGTCCGACGTGATACAAAGCTACGATCGTTACGACATATCGTATAGTGTAAATATCGTCACGTGTAAGCACGAATTTATTCATTAATTGATTAAACCTTCCCATCACGAAGTGTAGTTTCATACATTACAAATATAAACTAATTTAACACCTATACGTTATAATGCACTATGAAAATATTGTCAATGTATTTAATATATACGCTATAAAATGCGATATTATATAGAAAGATAGTGTTGTTACAAAAATATATATTTTCGATTATATCAATACTATACACACGCTATTCTACTGGGGTTAGTGTCGATAGTGACCGCTAAATACATCCCACATACTTCATAAGAAAAGCCACTAAAATTGCTATGTTTCACAAAGCTAGAAATAATAACGCTAATTCTAAAAGTTCCTTCCAATTGTCTTTACTGATTAGACATAAGAGAATGGCACATGTGGTATACAAAAGTCTAATTTGATTGATTTTCTTTAGCGATTTTACTATTTAATAATTCATTTAGAAAGAGACAAAAGATAGACCGGTCTGCGAACGTACTAATTTGTCAGAAAATTTAAAAAAATTATAATCACAAACGTATCAGAATAACAATTTACAATAATTTTAATACCATAACTAAAAATATAAAAAAATATTCCCTTTCTGGCACACATTTACGATACGCAGAAATCACAAATACTAAAATCCGTCAAAATTGAAGAGTATACTTCCTTGTAAGGTATATACGAGAAGTTCTAAGATTGTTTATAATTCGGATTATATCAACGCAACATCGGTTTTCTCTTTCTATTATTGTTTTTTTTATTAATTTATTTATTTACGTATTATTATTTTACCAGATTATACCATTATCTATTATAATAAGTAGCCAAGAAAATAAACAGTACATTCATCTATGGAAACTGCCTTAACCCCTCACGCGTCCAACTATAACATACTGATTTAGTTACGAGCAAATAATGTACGTAGGACGCGTGAAGCTTTAAACATTATTTTAGATTTAAATTACATCTTTAGGTTATATTATTCTATCGATATTTGACACTTTACAGTGTATAGGCCTGTGGATACTTGCATTGATCATAGATCGAAAAGTCTGGAATTAAATATATCAATTCTAGATCTATTTCGACTGCGATTCAATAATAATCCAAATCTAATATTTATTACTAAATGCAAATTATATATATCGTATAGAAGACATAAATGCATTTCTTAAATATGGTATTTTTATAGTAATTATTCAATTACACATAAGCCTACATATACACACACATAATTACTGTCAAAGAGAAGTTAAAACGAGTTTATGAACTTGGGATATTTCCTAAAATATTGCATCGAATACCTGTACGCTATAATATATTCTATATTAATACCAATATAGTAATATTGATATTAATCGGCACACATCGTACGATATGAAAAATTACCCAATCTTCATTAAAATGCTATATTTACTTAAGATAATACGTTTAGACCTTTATATTTTTAGCGACAACGATTACAGACACTAGTGTTTTATACTACTATAATAAATTTGCAATATAACAAATAAAATATACGATAAATAAGGTGTCAATATTATGTAAGAGACTTCTGATAAAATTAAATTCTTAAATTATTTTGTACCAAATAGGTGATAAATTCCTTTTCCAAATGTTTCATATAAAAATAATATTCAAATGAGATTTTTCGATAAAATTATAAAGATCCACCCTCGACTACAACGTTAGGAGTGAATAAATTCGGAATTACAATAATTGAGATTTAAAATTCGTCATAATAAAAAATTATTAAAAACCAAATAAATGATAATCCCGGTATATTTTTTTATAACTTCTACTTAGTATACGCCTATTAAATATTCTTATTCGATCGTTAAATTATAACATTATTAACAATTTAAAAATAATTCGTTGCATTATCAAAGACATATTTTTAGCTTGAAGAATTTGACAAAGCTGTGTCCAAAGAAATTGAATTTGAATGTATTTATCAAATTTGAATGTATCAATATATGCAGTTATTAACAATAATCGAAAATCTGGTTTGAACTACTTTTAAAGGAATGTTTTCCCATGTGGATGTTTATATTTTATACGATTTAGTAATATAAGTTAAATATTTAAAATGTACATTATATACCCAAAATAACACCCTATGTACGCAACTAAAATACGCCTTTGATACGCACCTTTCACTATCGTCGCAAAGCTATATAAATTTATAAATATATTAAAAATCAAACAATATTAAACCTCACATAATACGCAACATAATGTATAAGCACTACAATCTTAAGTAAATCAAGATCTTTGGTTCGGCACAATGATCAAGTCCTTATCCAATGTTTTGGAGACTGCAAAACGCACGCCCGGTTATTTTTCTATATAATATTTATAATCAGTTATATCTATCTATCTATATATATATATATGTGGGAATAGGATAAAATATTAAGATGTATTTCATGATTACTAGTTTTATTTTTAGTCTGTGTTTTTCTATTATTTAATCTGTGGATATGTTATCTGTAGACTGTAGAACGATGTTTATCTATGACTTGACTTTGTGTTTTTGGGTACAATGTAATGGAGGATTGTTGAAATGTATTTTTGATATGTAACCGGTGTCTGGGAAATAAATCGATTGGGCGAATTTGGCTTTTTATTTACACCATCCCCACATATATATATATATATAAAACTCAAAGGTGACTGATATAGTGATCTATCAACGCACAGCCCAAACCACTGGACGTATCGGGCTGAAATTTGGCATGCAGGTAGATGTTAGGACGTAGGCATCCGCTAAGAAAGGATTTCCCGAATTTCTTGCGGGAACGGGGAAAAACGGGGATGCACGTACAAAGTCGTGGGCGGAAGCTAGTTCTCTATATTTTTACTAAATTTTGAGGTATTTTTGATCATAACTTAGGATATAAAAGCCTTGGCAACCTATTGAAAACTTCTAAAAATATTTTTTTAGTATTTTACTATTTTCAGTATAAATTTGAGAGAAACGAACCGGACGCAACCTCTATTGAACTATCAATTAAAGCCGATAAATAACAATGACTACAATCCAGGAAACGACAAATCGACGATCTATGACTCGTTTGTCAAACCTAACCTATCCGTCTAAGGGCCGATTTTTCAATGCCCAGATAAAGAGCTAGATAGACTTTATTCTTCAGTTAACAAAATATTCAATTTTTCAATAGACGAATAGGACTTATCTATCGAATAACTACGTTATTTGATGAATAAATCTATTTGCCGCTCCAACGGCCAGATAGCGCGCTATTCGACGAATAGGCGTTTGATTTGACAACTGACGCGTCAAATTTGGGATATTTTCGTATGTAATAACATAGAGCATAGAATTATTAACAATTAAGCCTCTTTCTATATAATTATTATCAACTAAAATCATATTGAAATTGATGTTTTTGGTAGTATTGATGACCATGCCATTGAAAATTTGCCGAACGCTGCCTTTATGTCGTTTCCATCGTAAAATATATAAATTTAAACACAAATTTAATCAAAACTCTTTACTCGAATCAAAACAATAATCAACAATCATAGAACACAAGATAAACTTAAAATGCACTCCTGACGTGAGTCATAATGAAGGTTGTTGACAAATTGCAAGAGTTGACTCTATCCCGCTCTAACCTGACTAATTTAATATGTTTGTTTCGCCACTCCGAGAGCAGAGCTGCCAATATGGAAATATTTGGTCAGATAGTTATTCATCAAATAAATCACGATTGAAAAATAGGTGAGCCGTTATGAGTTAGATAAACAATTGAATAAATCTATTCGAGGGGTAGTTATTAGACTGTTTATCTCGGGATTGAAAAATCGGCCCTATATATAGTATAGACTCTAGATAATAATATATCCTGGATATTGTTAGTATCCTAACGCCCATATAAAATTATATTTGATCATTGAGGACGTCCGTGCTATTATGTGAACGTATCATACTTCTATATATCGGTGTAATAAATTAAAATCTTAGTTTAATAGCACGTAATCTTTGCAGGGAATTACGCGTCAAAAGATTTGTAAAGTCTACAGAATTACGCTTTATTTAAAAATTATTTTTCAAAATGCACGGAAAAAGTAAACGGCCATTCAAATGGCGATAACAGTATCGCATAAACAATCAGCCAATAGAATCGAAGTATCTTCGCGCACAATAGGGATTGGCTTAAATATAACGTTCCAGTTTTAAACGTGAAACATTTTCGCATTTACAACACTAGCGAATATATTAGTTTCCTTACCACAAAACCTACTAAATTTTCCGCGTACTTGGCTTATGCCCCACTGTTTTATAATATTTAACGATAAATTACAAAAAGGAATGTATTAGTACTGCGTGTAAACGCATTACTCGCAACACAGAAATGCAATAGTGAATATGTTATAGCCATTACTTTACTTATACGTAAGCTAGTCTATTTTACACATTCCTATTAATCTTCATACTGAAAAGCTAAGCATATGAGATTCTCAGAGTTTTTAGGAGACAAAACACTTAAATCTATGATAAAATTTGAGATATAGCATAGTTAGGTTTGCCACCAGCCATTCTTAGAATGGACACCTCAAAATTGATGGGATATATGACAGAGAAATAGTTATATATTTCATAATATTGCTTATTATATTTCATAATATTACTTATTATATTTCTTAATATTTCTATTATTATTTATTCATACATAATAAAAATAATGTTATTCAATAATGGGAAAAAAAATTATGAAAATTTTAAGAAAACTTCAACAGATTTTTCTTTTAAACAAAAATTTTCACCATTGTTTTATTTACTTTTTCGTATATCCCATTTTTTCGGGGTGTGGTACTTTAGTTTTGAGTTGTTTCATTAATTAAAATAAATAAAATTAAATGGCTATAACGGCATACAAATTTCCCCGCAATTAAATTGCATCTAGCAATATTAACTAAATCTGAAAGGCCGCGGCACAGCCGCAAACTAACACTAAACAGAACATGTATTATAAATTATATTTATTTCACTTGTATGCGAAATTCCTTCAGATTGAAAAATAACTTCTTATTTAGCAACGTTCACGTTCACACACTTGGTATTTTTGCATAAAAACAGATATTACACATAAAAATTATTTGAAATGTCAATTTCTTTATGACTAAAATGATATAAAAGAAATAATAACATCCGTAAGATATTGAATTCTAGTCACTGATTAATTTGCTATAAATAACTCAAATTCAATATCTGCCTATACGCAAATTATAAATATATTTTCAAATCATAAATCACATTATTAAAACCCTCGAATATTCTTTACATAAAGCCTTTGAGGCTCATTACGACATGTTCATAAAAATTCGAATTAAATATCCACAAAATTAACATCAATACACATATCTGAGATAAAATAGAATCTAATAAATAGCGAAACAGAGAATATAATACACGTTCGAAATTGACGAAATAATAATAATAACCTAGAATACGGCAGAGCACCAACGTATCGGACCGCATTACTCGGATATAATTGAAATTTGGGCGAACCCTACTAGTGACTTCTCGTCGAACTGCTCGTTCGGTGGGATTGAGTTCTGGAAAAAAAATATAGCTTTTAAAAATTATAAGACATAATAATATGAAATTATTTTATATTCACCGATTCTTGATAAGTGTACATAGTTTTAATTTAATATGTCCGTTTAAGAGGAGGCTCCCAAAATTGTATGTGAATTTGCATTAATATTCTGAAACAGTCACACATACAATCAAAATGGAACTTTAGTATATGATTTATTGGGTCTTTTTCTTTCCATGTACAAGACAGTTACGTAATTGTAACATTTTCGCTCGATTCATTTTTTATTCAAAAATTATGCCTTTTTTAAGGATTATTACATTTTTTTTTAAGATTTACTTGGACTTTATGTCTAAAATAAATGTTAACAGTAAGAAAATATAGTTTACTATCCAATCCCAAGATATTTTTTCTCTAGATCAATTAATACTTTAGTTATAAACGAAATAAGAATTGAGACTTACGTGATTTCGTTTCGAGCTCGAACGCGATCAAAGAGCGCACGCGATATTCAACTTTATTACGGCTGTGTTAGCGTCTAGCACCGTAGCGGTCTAACCGGTCTCTCAGTGCCAGAAATTATGTTAGGGAGCCTCCACTTAAAGTGGGTCATAATCGAGTCAGATCGGTTATGAACTCGAAGCGAATCAAGTTACAATACTATGTGCACCACGGCTCCCACCAGCCCCGCGCTGAGCAGTTCGCGGTACAGTGTGCACTAGCTGCTTGCTATACTATGCGTTCCAAATAGGGATATGACTTTCAAGACGCCATTTTGCTGAGCAATACGCGCAAACTTTGTTCCCAAAGTGTATGGTGTGCAAAAAAATCAATAAACAAATTATATTCAGTTTTAATATTCAATGTATGCTTTTTGGGTTTTTCTAATACACTTCAGGCCAAATTAATTATTTATGAGTAGGATTTGAAAGAAAAAGCATATTTATGAAAATATACAAATATTATTTCAGTTTTTATTAAGTAATCGGATTTTTATTATATTTTTGTCGGCCACACGTCTTCTTATTAAATCACAATTTTATGGTGGCAAATGCAAAACTTCATAGCCGTGGCTGGCAAACATGTTGTCGACAACATAAGCTTTGGTTTTTTTTATGAGTTCATTTGACTAAATATATAAAAATTTATCCAAAATTATCCATTAATAAAATTCAATGAGAGTATTCTTTAAATAAATATAATGATTATACAATAATTCAATCTATATCTATGAACAATAATAAATATATTAAACTTATGTTTTGCACTTTTTTGCTGGCGGTACTATTTAGACTGTTAACGTGTGAAGTTGGGCAGCAAGCACGATCCTATTCTTATGGCCGTTCCCAATATCGTATCTATCTTCGGTTTGACCCTACTAAAGATAGAAAATGCTGAAAATGATGAATCTTTTGTTTTGGCGTCCCAAAAAGCTTACTAGCGATAAGCTAACCTATCTCTGATCGCTATCTATCGTCTGGAGGACTTACTAGAGGTATATTTTTCTCTTTGAATTTGTCTATTTGAGCGTCCCAATAACGTTTTGACAGCTGTCAGCCAGTAATGGCCGTTCCCAATATCGTATCTATCTTACGATAGTTAGAACCTTACTAGCTATCGGAGATATGTCTATCTATAACCGTAGTTTGAATATTGGGAACGGCCATTAGTTTATTTATTTATTTATTAGAAATACCAAAGTTTGTTTACATTGTTTCATTAATTATTAATAGTTGTTAATTATTAATAGTAGTTGTTAATCATAGTATACCCACCAGGTGGAAGGTGACCGTCTTGGCGGCGGGGCGCAGCAGCAGGCGCGCGAGGTTGGTCGCGATGGGCACCGCGTCCCCCGCGCCCACCAGCCCCGCGCCGACCAACTCCGCGGCGATGCCCTCGCTCGTGTCGCGACCCGTTATGTACTCGAAGCGAATGTCGTTGAGTTCGCGACGCGCGTTCCTGAAATTTAAACAAATCTATGTATAAATCCACTAGATTTCCGCCCGCGGCTTCGCCCGCGTTTTCAAAGGAAAACCCGCATAGTTCCCGTTCCCGTGGGATTTCCAGGAAAAAAACTATCCTATGTGTTAATCCAAGTTACCATCTATATGTGTGCTAAATTTCATTGTAATCGGTTCAGTAGAATTTGCGTGAAAGAGTAACAAACATCCATACATCCATACTTACAAACTTTCGCCTTTATAATATTAGTAGGATATTATATAGCAGAACAAAACAGATGAATACGAATAATTTCAATGTTTAAAGCATTATACGTTACTAGCTGTGCCCTGCGGTTTTACCCGCTCCGCTCCTGTTGGTCTAAGCGTGACGATATATAGCCTACCTCGATAAATGGGCTATCTAACACCGAAAGAATTTTTCACATCTGACCAGCAGTTCCTAAGATTAGCGCGTTCAAACAAACGAACAAACTCTTCAACTTTATAATATTTTATACGTTATTAATACACATAATTTTAACAGAGAGACATGAGACAAAAAGTGCAGGAGCACACGACGTGTCGCTACGTCGTCTTATAACTTAGTCGGATCAAGGGATTGAAAATAGCGACATTCCTGTTCGTCTCTCGCTTACTTAACATTTAACTTTTTGAAGTAGTGTTTTTTTTTCTGACATAAATATTTACGGTAAATACTTATCAGTATTTACTATGCTCTTTTATTAATATTATTTTCTAAAATTCTGTGAAATATTTAGGCAAATTATATTCATATTTTATCTTTAAAAATCAACATACCTAAGTCTTAAAACTAAATTGATTGTTTGAGGTTCAGTTGGCTCATTTGATACAGGAAGTTCTTTCATTTCTATCGGTGGGTGTTGTTCCTGAAACAAATAATATGAATTAGTTTTTAAAGGGACGCATTTTTATATTAAATTATATTTTTTATTATAAAAAGCCTGGTTAGATCAGTATTTTTTGATTCCCAGATTACCTGGGAGATATAAATTAAATGAAGATTTATGTTACTCAGGAATGAAGTACCTGAAATCTACAGGCCTCTTATTGAAGGTTCAGACCACGATTTACAATATTTAGTACGGGATAAAATTTTATTCTGTGTATAACATCTGGCTATAGCTGTCGTTCCCTCCTCCTCCTCCTCGCTCCACTCACAAACAGCAACACACAGAT
>CAJQZM010039963.1:86827-121266 GCA_907164665.1 Colias nastes | reverse complement strand
ATATACAGGGTTACCGGGAAAGTCGTACAGAATATTGAAGGACGTTATTATTCAGGTCATTTCTGATCGAATTGGTCCCATAATATGGTATCCGAAACCTAACCGTTATGGAGATATTGAATTTTAAAGATATTTCATAAAAATCTTTTTTCTTTTGGCTTTTCTATCATTTTTTTTTCGATTGGAGCTACTAGGGCCCGGTTTTTTTATGTTTTCAATTAGAAAACATGTCAATTAATAAAAATGACCAACAAAAACTGAACCTTTTACTAACAGCTTCGTTGAAATTAAAGGATTTCCACTAATTGTTTTTAACTTTGAAGTCCTTTTATAAAAAAAAATGTATGGCACTTATCCTGCAAGTAATTTTATAAACTTCTACGTTTTTTTAGCTATTCAAAAAGGTATAACACTTGCTATTAAATAGGCCAAACATTGACAAAATAACAGTTAAGTTAGCAGAGGGTAAATTTTAGTTTGAGGTAAAAATTGCTAAAATAGGTAAATAAAACAAAAAAATACGGTAATAATTTTATAATTCGTGTTCCACATGTCCGCCATTATTTCTAACACAAATTCTCAATCTTTTTCTTAAATTACTTTTGCAGTTTGATGAAGCTGTTTGTAATAGGTTCAGTTTTTATTGATCATTTTTATTAATTGACATGTCTTCTAATTGGAAACATGAAAAAACCGAGCCCTAGTAGCTCCAATCGAAAAAAATCGATAGAAAAGCCAAAAGAAAAAATATTTTTATTAAATATCTTTAAAATTCAATATCTCCATAACGGTTAAGTTTCGGATACCATATTATGGGACCAATTCGATCAGAAATGATCTGAATAATAACGTCCTTCAATATTCTGTACGACTTTCCCGGTAACCCTGTATAATCACGTTTCCATAAGTAATGGCATTTTATTGAGTAAAAATAATAATTCAACGTCTCAATTAAATTTTGAAAAATTTTAAATCAAATTTTACCCGATCTGTCCCTAATATTTTATAAATGCAATCCCTAAACGAAAAGTCGTGTATTAATCTCCTCCTACATTTAACTTTAGAAGTCGACAGTGGGGCAATTCAATTTTGTTTTAAAAATTGCATTTGCACATACATAGATCAATAAATTATAATCAAAGATAATATTAGTCTTTAGGTTTAGGTATACCTTTTTACAAGAATCACATCCTGTTTATAATGTGTATTGTTTTTTCACTATTAGCGTAAACATGTATTCATTGAAAATATTCGTACTTAAATAATAACAATTCGTGTGAAGTCCGATTAAAATAGAAAAACGCTGGATTATCTTATTTATCTTAATTATACATGCGAAATTAATTCCTCAGTAACTCATACTGAAGTAAAATATTAATACTAAGCAAATCTACGACTAAATAAAAAGATATGATTTATTAGGGGAATGTTAATGATAATATTATAAAATTTCATTTTATTCAGAATGAAACACGTTTAAATTAAATAATAACCTACAAAGAATATAATAAAAAATAATCTCGAAAGAATTTTCTCATACATCTTTGCATCCCCTTTTGGATTTATTTTTTGGGATAAAATTTGTCCTTTTCCTCTTATCAAAATTACATCCAAATAGGTTCAGCGGTTAAGATAAAAATATACATAAATCATGCATAAATCTTACAGATATATTAATTTTAGTAATAAGACAGTTTTATGCAATAAATTAGTTATTTAATTAAATATTTATTTATTATGGGTATAAGAAATCTATTGATTTCTTGTAAAATATAATATAAGTAGTATCTACTTACTTATAAATATATCTACGAAGCATACTTACTTAATTTTTTCCACCTTCGATCTCAAGGGTATGCACTCATCGCCTGCGTCCTTTTTCGACATTTTCAGCTTTTTAAACACATCCATTTTTATGAATTATATCCCCTGTAAAAGATGTTTATTAAATATAATATATGGATACAAACAGTCAATACAAATCCAAAATACATTATTTGTACAATCGTAATCATTTATAAGAACAGATTATGCGGTTTGTAATTCAATATTGTTAATATTAATTAATGTTTTAAAATGTAGAATTCTGTAAATATCTTTACTATAATGCTATGCTAAATATTTTTGTATAAAAATTAATCACCGAAATATTTGTACACATATAACTTCAAAACGTCTACTCCAAATTGGATAAATTTTATGAGTTCGTTATTGTCAAGAGAATATATTTTGTATAAAAAAAAATGTAAAAAAATATTTTACAGATAAAAATTTGAAAATCTTCCAAAAAGAAAATATATCCGGCGCGAACCGCTAGTTTATGCCTAATATTATATAAGTAGATATGTTTCCTGAAAAATAAGTGTCCCAGTTAAAAAAATCACTAATTAAACTTGTATTAACATACCTAGGTTAACACAAATAACATAAAAGCATACCTACCTATTTATAATATTAATTAATCTGTGCCTACAGCCCTTTAGTTTATGTAAGCAAAATTGTCTGTCCATGTTAGGACCTGTCCTAAAATTCATTCAAAAACCACACTATTACAAAACCTTACGTTTCGGAAGCTATTCTAGCTGTAGTAAGGCGGAATTCTGCTGATCTAGATTATTGAATGTAATCCATATAAATTGCAAATATAATACATAGTTTACACAATTACAATATTCCAATTGTTTATCGGCGATGATCACCTTACATCAAGTGCATCGCATGCATTTTTCTGGTTGTTATAAAAACAAATCTAAGTTTCTTTTGCTTTAATAATTATAATAAATCCATAATATTTTTCTAATCATAATTGTAAATTCCATTTAATAAATAAATATAAAGATGACCCAATATTTTAAAACATCGATATAGGCGATTGTTAGAATTAAAACAAAATTTATTAATACCTACCTACATAAATGGCATAATATTTGCTCGCAAAATTGCACGAACCATATTCGCCATTGTAACCGTAGAAGATCAATTTTCAAACGTATTATTGGCCGTGACGTATCAATTAAATAACAATAACATATCTTTCATATTCTCGAAAAATTACAGTAAATACAGATCAAATTTGTATGGTATCGCCATTCGCCACGTGGAATCCAACAAAACTTTGCGAAAATTTATTGCGAATTTAAAACTTCGAAACCGACTTTCTAGGGTTTATTTCTGTGTTGCAACATAAAAAAGGACTTACTTGTTTACTGTAGCGTTGCGATGTATTTTTCTACTGGTCGTGTATAATATTTTACACTATATTTTGCCTACACGTCATTTCACTGCTTAGGATCCTTTCTACCCTACATTACTCACTTGATGCGTGCAATGTGTAATTCTTGGGTCACACTTTTGACCGCAGGTATGGTGAACAATTTAACAACTGTCAACTATAATTATTCATTGCTGAACACCTTCGGGTCTTTGTTAATGATTTATTTTTATTATAAAAAAAAAATACTTTTTTAGGATTCATTTATGTATCGTAGGTAAACTAAGGAAAATATTTTTATTCTCAAATTTGTTTCCTAAAACAAAATAACCAAATAGTTATGTAGATTAATACATATTTTATTCCTAACAATTAAAATAACAGTAGTTTCTCATTGAATAATATTATGTACTTGTTACATCATATTGCTGACGATTAACATTTTATAAATACCTACACATATATTTATGTTTTATAATTATTGACTCTGTCAAAAAAGCGTGTGAAGAATACAGAACATAACATTATTGTATTGCTAATTATAATGAATTATATCAGTAAGATTGTTTGTTTAGTGTGTATATATTAAATGATATATTAAAGATAACTAGAACCAGCCTAAAGCGTCAGTTACACCATATTATAACTCAAGAGAGGCTTAACGAATGTTAATATTTTTGGTTTGACGACATGATTACGATTATCATTAAAAAAATAACAGTACTGGGGCTAAGCCGGGATCAGTGCCTTGTAAAAACTAACCTATCTACACTATTATTTAATTAAAGTATCTATATACTAATACAATATACAATAATATACCAAAGGTTTGCTCGCTCTTGAATCCTGCGCGGCAACGGATGCCAATCAAAGCACGACCCAGTGGGGACTAATCAATTACTATGAGACGGGCCCGGGACACGCTTACTCCGTTTGAAACATAATATAATTTTGGCATCGTATTTCAATCATAACAATATCTTTGTTTCCAATCAAGTTTCCAATAAATGCAGACTTACAAATTCTGCCCGATTTTATTGTGTGTCGTGAGAGGACTATCAGCAATATGTATTTTTAATTTTTTAATATAATATCGAATTATCGTTAGTAGAAGTATTAAAAGAGAAATTGGTGAACGCAATAACATGTTTACTATTTAAATTTAATTTATATAATAAATATAATGTAACATTATTGAATAAGATTGTAGGTACATAATATTTTATCTCTTTTTCTTTTTCTTAATAAATTCAACAAAACCTATAGAACCTACCAAAGCCCACGTCTTTGTTTAATTGAAGTGAACGTAATTATTATAGTCATTATAATATATTTAATTTCAACGAATTACGATAACAATAATATTACCAATAATCCTTTTACACAGCATATCGCAATATGTTTGTTATTCGTTTTTGCTAATCTAAATGATAAGGCGGAAATGCCATACTGCTTTAATTCATAGATTTATTTTTTCTCTAATCGATAATATGAGGTTTTGTGCCGCTTACAGAATAATTTCTTTTATTTAAGTATTTAATGGTCCATTGAATTTATGTAAAATATAGAATTCATATGTTAAGCTAATTGTTTAAATATGTAGTAGGTTAAAGTGTAACCCAACTAGACATTACAATAACATTAAACTGTAGACACAGATATATAAACATTCTTATATTTTGATGTCTGTGACTGTAGATAATAATTTATTGGTAATTGCCAATTCCGGATCCCAATCTGTGACTATGAATTATTCCTCTTGACAATAATTTAATGGATAAGTAATAATACTCTTGATCGCAGGTGACCTGCGTAACAGTGTGTTTGGCGGGAACATTGCTAGCGTACCGCGAGGACGCTGCCCAAGACTTCTTCCAGCATGTTCTACGGATCCCCAACCCGGATAAAGTCCTGAACACAATCCTGGGCAGACTTGAGAGGAATCGCCAAATGGCAGCTAGGTTTAAACAGCGCGATAATGAGGAAGATTGCGATGAATCTGATGAGGTAATGCAGAATGCTTATAATATTAATGATGGGAAAATATCTGTCGACTTCTTTTTCACGTATATAATATGTTGAGTTGATTTTGATGTAATTTGGTAAAAATATTTAAAGTAAAGATTAGGAAATTCAAACTTGTCTACTCTAGCTTCAAAATCAAACTTAATTAATTGAAAATTGACATCAATATTTTAGTCACTACCGGAGTACACAGAATCATTACAAGCCTCGCGAGAGAGGGAGATGCGTCAATTGGGTGCTCAGGTAAGAAATGCTGTTCACATAAGTATCTTTTACTCTAAGATTATCAGTCCTTAACAAATTATTAAATGGAAGCTTCCATTTAATAATTTCTTAAGAACTGACTTCTTTCGGAATTTCGGAATTGTCAATTCGGAAAGCCCATGACATAATTACATCTATAATAAAAAAATACAATTATACCAATTCTGCCTAACACATGTTCCTAAAATGAATGTTCCAAGGCTTTCCAGAAACACTATCCAATTTGCCACTTGGAGAGGAAGATCCAGCGACTGAACACCAATGAGTTCGAGTACCGGCCAGCTTACTATGAGGAGATAACGTGCACCACTTCTGTTGCTGATGAAATTGGAGTCACTAATGAGGTAGTTATTGAGCTGGTCTTGTAGAATAACTAGCTGTCGCTGATTCATCCGCGGAAAGTGAAATTTCTATAGCTCATGTGTTATTGTGATATATTACTTAGTACTCTAAAGTTTCATCAAAATGCAGCGTATATAGTGATAGAGTAACAAACATCCATATTCCAAACATTCTTACAAACTTCCGCGTTTGTATTAGGATGGGTGATCATAATATAAGAATGAACTGTAAATGTTTAAATAACTGTCCCATATTTTAAGTTTCATTTTTATGTTTCTTTATTTGAGAAGGTTAATGTAAAATGAAAAGAAAATTAAATACGCGATTGTTTCCAACAAGATTTGGAACCCTTAACCCTTAGGGTTGAAATTTTCCTCTTCATATTATTTTCAGTAAACATACCCCCATAGAACTTCGCTAAGGATATTTTTATTTAAATATTAAATAACATGATTAATAGTGGAAATAAATGTTTCAGATATGCTCGAGTCTTGGATTCTCATGCGTACAGTGGAACAAAACTATACATTTAACACGAAGACGGTATTCCAGGTAAATAATCTACTCTTTTATGTATTCTCTTTAATGTGGTCTATTAATTAGAACCTTATAGTAATTTAACTTGAGTTCATATTATCTACACGAGACGTATTTGCTAAGATTTAAAAAAAGGGTTTCTGTTTTGCAAGACTTAAATTTAAATAATTGTGAATAACCATTATATAGATACTTGATTACAATTAATCAATAATATATAATAGTTGACTTGTAGAAATATAATCGAAAGGTCATTCATTCAAAGTTCAATATCCGAAGCTCACTAATGAGAACTGTCCCGGGCTGGCAGGACAATTCGAAAATAAATAACATTCGAGAAAAAGAATTCCCACTATCCCATTCCCCATTACCCACCCATCACCCACTCCAAGAGACATTGTTTTTGTTTTAACATAATTAAGATACAAAATTGATTCATTTGTATTTTCCTCGCTAATTACCAGGTTTTCTTGTAATTAATGTTTATTTTTCAATTTATAAATAGATGCTTTTACAGACTTAACTAACTGATACTATGTTCATATTTTCTTGGCTCTAAACTTAATTTATTAAATCACTAATTAATTAAAGGTCCTTGACACAGACTTGACACATAATCATAATTGTTGTTGCACATTTGTAATTTTCGAGTATAAAATATATTCGTGTAGGTATAAGTAATTCTTGTTTTACTTAAATCTGAAGTGGACCTAAAATTTACCTTGATTGGTTTGTTACAAATATAAACATATGTATCAATGCTAATTTATGATATGATTCTAAAATGTATCATCATCATAATAAGGAGCATATTATGTAACATCTAATAACAAAATGCCTAATACGTTAACATTAGACCAATTTCCTAGAACAGAAACACATTTTAATATGGTTGGGTTATAGATTGAAACGTCGTGACATTTTTTTGTTGATGTGTTGATCGTTGCATCGTTTCGTTTGTCTTATAACATTATTATATTTTTCTGACGGTTTTTGATATTTCTACTATAATCTTCCTACATAATGGTTTTTTTTTAAACATTTAATTTTTGATATAAAATAATAATGTTTTTATTTTAAATCTTTTTTATGGAAATATAACTTAATTTAATAATATGTTCTCAAAAACATAAATTATGCGTAACTATAACGTAACAGTTACACGTCTTACCCTGTACTTTACTTTGGGGCCGTACTTTTCTTAGGAAAGTCAAGCAATTGTCTCTGAAATTAAATATGTTGAAAGTAAACTTCGGTCATACAAAGTTTACTTTGTGAAGACTCTTTTGCTCTAAAGTAAAGTCACGATTGTGAATCTGGGCCTTAGGCTCGGTTCGCGTTTTATCGATCAAAGTTGGCACATTTTTATACCAACGTAGCTCGCCTACTGACGTCGTGAGAGCCGACTGCATTAACGAAATTGAAAATATACTGTTTTCATTTGAACAGCGGTAGCTTTTTTAATCATGACCAAGAAAAGCAGCACCACTATTTAAACGTCTGTTTTTGTGGGTCAAATATGAACAAATCATTTTAATGATATAATAGAAGAAGATAGGTTTTTATTCATGTGCATCTGTCTTGACGATAGACAAAATTTTGATGAAATTCTTAACACTATATTTTTTTATAAATATTTCCCTATAGATGCTGTGAGCCGGCCAGTCAGTCGTATACTTATTATAATATAATTATGATTATTGTACAAAGAAAACTAAGTAAGAACATAAGATAGCTTGATCTCATTAGCTTTAGTACTAGATAGTCCATTTATCCGGGCTAGATGCTATTTATATAGCAGGCAGTGTATCATAAGATCACGCTACCACACTGCCACAGTAACCATGGCAACCGCATACAGATAATTTCATTTTTCAGTGACTGCTGGGAGACCCTGACGATGGTGATCCCCGCTGGCTGTGAGTGCATGTGGCCGGTCCACAAACTTGGTGACATGTCCCTCCACGTATAGACCCCACGACCCCAATTAACCATTATAATATAGCGACAAGTTGTGATAAATGTTTTTATTTCCTGTTATTCGTAATCAGTGATTTATGTTTAGTAATTTATTTGGCTATTCGTGTTATTAAAGTTTGAGAATAGCATATTGTGTTTTCTTTACATTTCCTGTGAGTGTGAGTTTTGATTAATTAGGCACATAACTTTTTAGAACTTTAGAACTAAATCGTGGGTACTTTATGCGCTAATTTGACCACTTTATGTAAACTTTTATAAATTTCTACTGTCACGGTGTTCACTGAACAAAAAAAAACCAGTCAAAATGAGAACCTCTTCCTTTTCTTTAAAGCCGTGGAACCTCCTCCTTTTTTAAGCTTAACCGATTTTTATGAAATGTTTTGTTTAGGTTCGATAGCGAAAAACTTTTTTAAGTTCCTGAGATATAAAGATTAAAGGTGTCCTCTCTAACTTCGTTTTGCGGGTCAGCTAGTAGAGTTATGTATGCAAAAACACATAATTAAATAAATAAAAACAACAATATACTAAAAGATTATAATCTACTGTCATTATGAATTATGTACCATTATTTATAAAGGTCAAGAGGTTAAAAATTAACACTGTTAAATACCTAACACACGAGCAAGTACGTAATACAATAGTTAAATAAATAAGGTAAATAAACATGTAATCCGGAAGAAAATCTCCGCAAATCAGTCACAATTGCTAAAGCTAATTAATGTATGATAATGAGTCGAGGACCACCTTACTACTAAGTAGATCACAAATATTTTATGTAGACGCAACCTGGCCAGCAAGCCAGTCGAGCAGTGCGTTGCGACGAACCTTCACGACTTATTCTAACGAGTGAGTATATAATACAACTATATTTTATTTAAACTTTGAATATTTTGGTGGCAATTTCGTTTAAACATTTTGTGCTGCGATTTTTTTTTCTTTTTTTGAGATGAAAAATGTGATAAACAAAAATCGTGTTTAAAATTGAGATACATTGTAAACAAACATTGCTGCGGTTTAACATGCAATATTTATTTTTATATATCAAGGACTATTGGTATAAACTAATTTTTAAGTATAAATTATTTTTATAAGAAAAGAATTAAACGGGAGCGTAAGAACTCATTAAAGAAAACATCGAGTGACTTTTTTAGATCTCTATCCCGAGGAAGACCAATAGGAATAGGATTATCTAATTCTTTACAATTAAAATAATTGTATAAATAAAAAAAAAACCTTGATTATTTTTTACATATTTTAGATTCAATCAAATTAATTAATAACTTAAATTTTTAATTAATTTAAACTAGTTTCGTAAAATAATTAAATAATCAAGTTTAAATTTTGTTGATGACAACTGCATTTACGATACATCTCAATTATTATCAATGCATAGCTCTGGAAATGTACTGGCAAGCTTACACCGGAACAAAGTACCTATATTTTTCGTTCCACCGCGACCGTTTGGTCATTTATAGTTTCCCGACCCGCGCGTATATGTTTTTAGGCCCGAAAAAGTGACATTCTTGTTTTATTGGAAATATCTAAGGAGCTTCTCTTTTTAAATGCACGAGTAGAACACCCAGAGTTTTATTTCAAAAACACGATTTTTAAAAAAATATTTAAAATATTGGAATTTTCGCGGCCGACTGAGCTAAATAAATTCGTATAAAAAAAAATAGATACACTAGATAATTTATTATGTTGCTAATATATGTAGGGATAACAGGCGCAAATTATCCCTTTTTGAAATTTTCTATATTGTCGATAGAGGCGAAAGTATTGTAATTTTTATTGATTTTCGTTTTTATTTTTTTTTATTATATGCAGGCGTTAGTAGAAGCTCTGCTTAGTACCAAAAGAAGCCTTGAACTGAGGTCTACATGTGACAAAAATACCACATTCTAACCACGAAGTTATTACGAGATATAGATTTTCAAAGAATTCAATGTCAGGGTTGCCGGTTGTTCCTAGTAAAGAAAAAGTCAAAGTTGTTTTTTTAACAATTATATATATCATCTATCTATTACCAAGTTTTTGTTTATGTTTTAAGTCGTTAGTTATAGTCGATATTTTAATATTATTCAATATATTATTTTTGGTAGGTAATCCTTATGATATGTAATAAATTAACTGAATAAAAAAAAATATCTCAATTCAATAATATCAAATTAATACAAATTAATCTCCTTTTTTGTCAATATTTCGAGCATTGTTCATAGTAAGTAAGTCTTAATCTCATTAAAAGTCAAACGGAATTAACGGTAAAAATAGTGACAACCCTATCTTTGAATTCTTTGAAAATCTATATCTCGTAATAACTTCGTGGTTAGAATGTGGTATTTTTGTCACATGTAGACCTCAGTTCAAGGCTTCTTTTGGTACTAAACAGAGCTTCTACTAACGCCTCCATATAATATAAAAATATAAAAACGAAAATCAATAAAAATTACAATACTTTTGCCCCTATCGACAATATAGAAAATTTCAAAAAGGGATAATTTGCGCCTGTTATCACTACATATATTAGCAACATAATAAATTATCTAGTGTATCTATTTTTTTTTATACGAATTTATTTAGCTCAGTCGGCTGCGAAAATTCCAATATTTTAAATATTTTTTTTAAAAATCGTGTTTTTGAAATAAAACTCTGGGTGTTCTACTCGTGCATTTAAAAAGAGAAGCTCCTTAGATATTTCCAATAAAACAAGAATGTCACTTTTTCGGGCCTAAAAACATATAGTGCCGCGTTATGAAACAAAAAATAGTGAAATCGTTTTGAGAAATAAATCTTAAGATAAACACTCGTTTAATTTTAGTTAACCGTCTTCCAAAACAAACTGAGGTTCTATGTTCGTATGTATTTTTGTTTTTGTGTATGATATCCAATATCTTCAGCAATTCTGAAGAGATTTTAATTAATAAAATGCTACAACTTTCGCTATTCGATTTAAAAATCAATATTCTTTAATTTAAAGCTAACACAAGTCATACAAGATTCGGCTTTAAATAATATTACAGATAACGGTTTTATATGTAAGTATGTCGATCTGAAGATTATCATAGCCAACTAGTTTTTCTTATGGGCTTTGCTCTCGTGTTCCTTACGTCATTTTGAGATAGGTTTTGATTTCATAACAAAAATAAACCATTTTTCTCATCTGTTTAAAATCCGTTCGAAAACAATAGACAAATTTACATTCGTATACGTTAATGAATATATTGTAAATAATTAGTAGTAAGTATTTAATAACTCAAATAAATAACTACTCGATCTCCAATTTCTTTCAAATTAAATCTAGAGAAACAAAATTGCTCACACGCAAAATATAAATAGTATAGGTATAATGGGACTTTTTTGTTAATAGCCAATTGGATTTAATAAAATAAAAGCGTTTTTTCACGATGACTTATAGCTTCTTTTGCTGAGCGAACTTACACGGTGTTTTTATCAAACTAGTTCAAAGATGAAATTAAGGACCTGAATTGTTGGAGGTACCAATATAATGTATATAAAAAAATTATGATTGCCTTAAGATCCTCAATCTCCGTGTAACACTATAAACAAATAATTCATTTTAAATTTTACTAACAATTACAAGTTTCTTATGTATTATTAAATTCGAGAGCATAAAAAATGCTGTAAATATTGTTTTATATTTTGTTATGATGACTCTGTTATGTCAATAAATAACATTGTCAATTTGTATTCAATCAGTCTGTTAAATGCGGTGAAATTCGCTTTGAGTCCATTTAGTCCAATTTTATCCAATGAAATGAATATAATTATGCATAAATAATAGGGCTATATATAATTTTTAAAAGAGTATTTGTGTTTGTATTGACAGCAGCTACGACTTACCTATGCCTTAATATATTAATTTTTCGAATTTTTAATTTGGATTAAACTTTTAAATATGTGTGTATTTAAATTAGTTGAATGTACCAGTGATTATTTGTAAGAATAACATTATTATTATTTAATAGAAGTTTCTATTTAATATAATATTTTGGTTGCTAGTAAATATTTTACATTAAGCATTGCGAAATGCGAATACAATTTTTGCAAATACAGCGAATTTGTATACAGAATAATTATCGATTAATTATTAGTTCTTCACGTAGGTATTATTTTTTTATTAGTATCTATATCTTACAAATATGTGTATAGAATATATAGTGCCTTAGCTTTCTATCTATATAAAACTCAAATGTGACTGATATAGTGATCTATCAACGCACAGCCCAAACCACTGGAGGTATCGGGCTGAAATTTGGCATGCAGGTAGATGTCATAACGTAGGCGTCCCCTAAGAAAGGATTTTTGAAAATTCATCCCCCAAGGGGATCAAATAGGGATGAAAGTTTGTACCATGAAAATTTATCTTTTCCACGCAGGCGAAGCTGCGGGCAACAGCTAGTCACTAATATAAATAGAGCATATTATACACTACAAAAAATTATTCAATTAATCCGAATGTTCTTTTTTTTTATTCTGATATAGAATAAAAAATGTAGTTTAGTCTTCTATCAATGCCTTGATATAAGATCAATGCCCATTAGCTAATTTACACAATTGAACTGATATTTTCTTATAGAATCTGAATAAAATAACAAAAAGTATTTTGCATTTAATTAATTGATTTTAATTTTCCTGTAGGTACGTTTAATTTGTTTGTTAATTGTTTTAGCTAGTTTTTGTGAGATTTTACAATTTCTTTAATTTGTTAAAGATTTCATGTTAAAATATAGTACCTATTTTATAATTATACCTATTTTATAGTATAGTACCTATTTTATAATTTATATTACCAATATTGATAATGAAACTTTAATTTATAATATTTTTAGTGAATGCTTTAGTCAGTCTTTAAATTATACTTTTATAAACTTGGGGACTGTATTTTAAACTTTAATTAAACCATCCTCTCGAATTGGATAATCGGTTAACGGTAGGAATAGTTTGGTGTTTTCTAAAAACATAAGTAAATTCTTATGTTATTTGCTTTATTATTTATAAATTGACATTTGACATATACCTACGAACATAATAAATAATAATCACTAACTCTATTGAAATAAAACAGGTTTTAGTGAATCTATCTTCCAATGACTTAATGTAGTATATTAAGAATTATTTCAGTACACACACACGCAAAGGCTTTTATAATAAGTAGACCAGAGTTTAAGGTAACCGAAGACCATTAGAGTGTTATATTTTATATGGCACCTACTAGGCTAGAGTAACCTTAGGCCGGCTACTGACGTACTGCGTACTACGTCTCATGCTCACGTACTACGTCTGCCGCCGCGCAGGGCCAACATTGGAACAATCTCGGTTTGTCGGCGGTCGGAGCAATTTCAGTTGTTCTCAAAATTGCTTGCCTATGTACACATCACAATTAAGGGTCCAATTTCAAAATTGCCCCTACTGCAGGTACGTGAGTAGCCGGTTTTATAGTTAATTGTGAGTGATTGTGAGGTACCAAGTAACGTAATGCTAATTAAGGGTAAAGTTCAAACAATTTTCCTCTCAATCTTACAATTGGTAACATTTACATACAATTTGTAGCGTCTACTAGTCTTTCCAATTCATTTTGCTTCGTCATTTTAAACCCCTTAATTTGAAGCATTACGTACATTATTTACTTATTACATTAAAACGAAAAGACTTCATTACATCTATTGAAGTATTTCAAACTCAAACTCAAAATAAATCGTATAGACTTGATTATCATATATCGAATTCTTTCAAACTTAATCTCAAACTCAAACTCAATAAAGCCAGCTTTATGCGGGTTGCAGACCAAGAGCTATGCAACCCGCATTATCCTGTGTGATATGGGTCGCGACCCACCTTTGATCGCGCCTCGCGGCCTTCGGTTTATAGGGAAATTGTTTTGATTTATCATACTTAGTTATACGAACAAAATAACTATACTAGGTTTTGCTAATGCAAATACGTACACACGCATCTCACTGTATCTTTATAAAAACTATAATATCTTGACCTCCAGGGTCAAATCAAAGCAATAAGTGAAAATCAAATTTAATCAAATCAACCAGTTTAAAAACCATGTTATCAATATACAAACTATACAGTTATCATAATATGTACCTATGTTATATAATATAACATCGTTATAAGAATATTCCGTGGTTCTCGGTCATGTCGGTTTAAAAGTACAAAACATAAAAGCCTTTTACCTTTTGTTTCATTATTCTATTCATGGACCCATAAATAGCCCTAAATATAAACACTTTCATTAAAAAGAAACGAGGCACGCTGTTAACTACAAAACTATGTCCAAAACAAAGGTAGAAAAACTCATTTCGGTAACTTTAGATAAGTTATCATAACGAGATTTACTCAAAGGTTAAAGAAAGTTTTTTTTCTTTGTTTTACCAGTTACCTTTTCATAAATGTTATGATAAGGTAATTTAAAAAGGACGTATGTTCTTATATGGTTATAAATTCAAAGATAGGCTTAAAATGTATTCCTCATTAATTAAAATATTTAAAGATTTGTATTTTTTATTTTCTAATTGCTCAAATACCAGTGCATGACCAACAACCATAATGTTTATCGTCTGGTTTGCTTGCGGAATAACATTTACCGGTAATTACCTATCCAATAAAATTCTGCCTGAGATTCAGAAATCACGCACATTTGAAATTCACTTACTTATTTTAAAGAACTTTAGTTTAGTACAAATGAACAAATTGTTTAAAGAGGATTTTTTCATTTAAAGATATCCATACTAATATTATAAATGCGAAAGTAACTCTGTCTGTCTGTCTGTCTGTTACTCAATCACGCCTTAACTACTGAACCAATTTGCATGAAATTTGGTATAGAGATATTTTGATACCCGAGAAAGGACATAGGATAGGTTTTATCCCGGAAATCCTACGGGAACGGGTTTTTCTTTGAAAACGCGGGCGAAGCCGCGGGCGGAAAGCTAGTATACATATAAGTCGTTATTCGTAGGAACGTATTACTTACCGCTCGCGGCTTCGCCCGCTTTGTCTAAAACCAAATAAATTATATACTAAAACCTTCCTCTTAATATACTCTATCTATTAAAAATATCGCATCAAAATCCGTTGCGTAGTTTTAAAGATTTAAGCATACAAAGGGATATAGGGACAGAGAAAGTGACTTTGTTTTATACTATGTAGTGATGAACCAATTGTTTAAAAAGGATTTTCATCTGTAGGTATACATATAAGTCATTATTCGTGGGAACTTATTATGTATACCACAGTATATATATAGTTCGTGGAGCAATCAATAAATTAGAAACGGTCCATTTCGTTCCCTTCTAATTCATTTCTTCCATGTAATTTGGACAGTCTTTTCTCTAGAAACCGTTATGTAACGGTATGAGGTGGAGAAACGTATTATGTTTTTGAAGGTGAAATAACGAACCTTTCAAAATCACATGTCTAGGTAATCCGTGTTTTTTCCACAAGAAATTAAGGAAGAATCGTATGAATATGTAAGAATCTATCAAGACATTATGGATGCTCATTGCTCATATATAATAATACTAGCATAACGCCCGCGGCTTCGCCCGCTTTGTCTACAACCTTATAAATTATATACTAAAACCTTCCTCTTGAATCACTCTGTCTATTAAAAAAAACCGCATCCAAATCCGTTGTGTAGTTTTAAAGATTTAAGCATACAAAGGGACATAGGGACAGAGAAAGCGACTTTGTTTTATACTATGTAGTGATGATAGTGATGTAAAGTTTGTTAAACCTTATTCCTTTCAACATACATTTTAGCTATATTGTAGTTCTTTCATTCGTCTGGAATAAGAAAAACCTATGCGCAGAAGATATTGTTACTACATAGTTAGTATACATATATATATAGTTAGCATGTATGCGCTAACAGAAGTCCGATAAGAAAATACGAAATTTGAATAAGGCAAGCCGTTCGCCCCGGCTCCAAGCGAATTACCCTGAAATAAATAATAATATCTATTTTCTAAAGTACTTAGATTAAGAGGAGAATTCGGAGCTTGTGTATTACGAACGGAGGAATTCCTTTTTAGGAATGCCTTTTTATAATATTAGTAACATTAATTAAAACCGTTTAAAAAATAAGCTCTCGTTCTATCTCAGCATATCATTAGATATTTCTTTACACGGATTTCTCGACATCAAGATACAGTTACACAATATAAACGCAAGTGAACTTAGCAAAAAAAGATTTTACAATAGAGATAGTTGAATAAATCAGTTCTTATAAAACATTGATTTTTGTAAGATCGCAGACGTATCACGTGATGCGTTTTACTGCAGTCAGTAACCTAAATTCAGCAATAAAAAATGTTATATAAATCCTGGAAATGTATTCCGATCCAGTTAATTTTAAACGCTTTGAACTCGTCACAAAAAGCACATGTTATTTATGTTAATTATTAAATAAACAGTGCATTTTAAAAATTAGATATAATATGTTTAAAAATTAAAAGTTTATTCGTACACTATCATAAACATTTCTAACTTCCATCAAGAAAAAGCATACAAAATTACATTTTGTAAAACGTAAAATATAATTTCTAAAAGTGACAAGCTACATGCCCTAGTCTATGTTTACAAACCTAGTTATTATGTAGGATTGCATGTGTAAACAACGGAAACGCAAGGGTTTTAATTAGTACAGCTCTTCATAATTGAGATCCTACAATGAGTAACGCAATGCTAAGATGGAGGAAGATATCAAAAGTAAATTGCAATATACGTAGATTTAAACTTACATTGTAGGCATTTTTATTAGATCTTTGTTAGTAGCAAATTATAATAATGCGTAATAATAGAATGTGTTCTTACTAAACCAAAATATGTACTTACTTGTAAATAATTCTTACGATAACTTATATTACTAAATGCTAGATCGTTCCTATACTAGCTTTCCGCTTGCCTTTTTGCTTGCGTGCATTTTTAAACTTTTCTCGAATTATATTATGTTAATCACATAATTCTGGAACTTTACATTTAATTTTGGATACAAATAATCTCATCACACCCACCTACATACTAAAATTCATCAAATCTAAATACATAATTCGTATTTAAATAACGTTTACATTCATATCGAAAGAATAAGCTGGATGCATGCATTTAGCTTTCTATACCGATGAGCGTGTAGAATTGTTGTTATATGCTAAAGAAAAACATTATATGCTCTGTCAATACAAGTTTTTCCTTGGACTTTTTCCTTGTAAGGAAACTAAGACTACACGTTGATAAGCCAATATCCATGTTCTCGGATGGGATATTGCCTTTTGTAAAGAGGATGTTTCACTGTCTGTTTGTCTGTTAGATAATTGTTCGGACTGATACTTATTTTAGGAAGATATTTCTTGATTATGTATTTCGCCAACATGCATTTAAGCTTTAAATTAAGAAATAATGAAATTATTGAAAATTAATTAAAGTGATCTGTATTAAAAAATAGGTATATTACGAGAAGCCTTTTCGTCATGAGTCATGACCGTACATTCAAAACCTAGGCGGACTCGGAGCATCCAGAAAATGACTACGCAAACAAACATTTATTTATATTATTTATTAAATTAAATTAATTATAATTCGGTGTCACTCATTAAAAAATCATGTACTTACATAATTGCTGTATATTCATACTAATTAGAATATAATACAAGTGATAAAAACTTTCAATGGATACCTGTATTTCTCGCAATATGTATTTTTAATATTTTAAAGCTATGTGGAATACCATAATATGTTACATAATGAAATTAATATACATTGGTACAGACATCTCTATTTACACTATAATAAAATATGTAAATGAAAATGATATCCGTGATACGCATAAATGCACTTAAAATGGTTAATATTTGTGCTAAAAATCCTTCACACAAGGCTATGAACGGACCAAGACCTTATTTCTAAACAGAATAATTCATAATATTATGGTATTTATTTAACTTTGAGCGGAGTTGAGCAAGTGTAGTGATAATGTTTATAGTGTGGTGAAATATTTGTGACATTTTTTATGATATCATTATGTTATTTTTTTATGTAAGAAATATATAGTAATATATCCATGAAGTTAAGTCAATCCATACTTAATATTATAAATGCGAAAGTAACTCTGTCTGTCTGTCTGTTACTCAATCACGCCTTAACTACTGAACCAATTTGCATGAAATTTGGTATAGAGATATTTTGATACCCGAGAAAGGACATTACTTTTTACCCCGGGACATAGGATAGGTTTTATCCCGGAAATCCCACGGGAACGGGAACTATGCGGGTTTTTCTTTGACTGCGCGGGCGAAGCCGCGGGTGGAAAGCTAGTGGATAGATATATGAACGTAAGAGTGAAAGAGGTATATTTTTTATCCACGTAATCATCTAAAAAGTATTTAAAATACTCAAAAATTAAAATGTAAACTCGTCATAATATGTTGCATAATTACTTCAAGCTTTACTCATATGCATAGTTAATTATGCCTGCATATAAAATCATACCTAGAACAAAGAATAATTTAAATTATTGTTGGTTTTCTAGTGAAATGGTTATGCCATATGACATACCGACAGACTGATCTGATGAAATTACACTTTGCAAAGCAGCTACGGATCTGGAATGGTGGCTACGAACGTAATGGAAAAAAAAAAGTTAAATAAGCAATGCAAACTAATATTTGAATAATACAAACAATAGGAGTTTTATATGATTTTTGAATTTAAAAACATTTAATAGTAAAATTATTTAGATACAAAACGAAGTGATTCCGGGTTTTTGAAACACCATAGGGCATAGTGTAATAGTTGTATACGTAGTATATTATTATTAGTCTGTGGTAATAGTGTATTATCATACGCTATATTATATCCCAGAGACAAGAGAAGATGCTTAAATAAAAAACAGGCCAAGTGCGAGTCGGACTCGCGCACGACGGGTTGAATTTTATTTGTTGTTATAGCGGTTAGCGGCAACGGAAATACATCATTTGTGAAAATTTCAGCTTTCTAGCTATCACGGTTTATGAGATACATCATACAGTCTGTAGACAGACAGACGACAACGAAGTCTCAATAATAGTAGCGTTAGCTAATATTAAGTATTCTGTGGTAATAGGGTCCCATTTTACCCTTTCGGTACGGAACCCTAAAAATGAGAAAATAAAAAAATCAGCGTGACACACTAGTTACAAAGTAAGAAATGTTACGGTAATGTGATAGAATGTAATTGCGAAGTACTAATAGTGAGTCGAGATTAATTTGGATGGTTCGAGATAACTAGTCTTGTGGTATCAACAGTAAACTAGTTTAATTATTGCAATGCTTTCATTTATACCTTTAATCTACCTATATTTTTATGCGTTGTGGATCATCTGACATCGTACTATCAAAATATATTATACTATGGTAGAGATAAACTACGATAACATGGCGCGCCCCTCCAAATTACTGTTTCAATGTGTGTAGTGAAATACAAATATTTAAATATTATATTATTATTATTTATAATAATATAATAATATATAAATTATTAATTTTTATTATTATATTATATTATTATATTATTTATTATGAATTTCACAAATACTTTCAAACGTTTTGAATTTTGGAGGGGCGCGCCATGTTATCGTAGTTTATCTCTACTATGTTAGTATCCCCCCTGTATCGCCTTTTTTCTTTTATAGACGATTTAGTGCAGATTTTCCATTCGTATTTTTCATTGCTTCAAGCCATTAAAATACTTACAGTGCGACACAAAAGAGATGAAAATAAATGAGGGCGCCACCGTCGCTCATATAGCAACACTGATACTGCGACGCAAGCGATCTTGATACTATAGAATAAAAATCTAAAAATCTATATAATATAATCTAAAATAAATACCGCGATTTAAACCGTTATAATTGTTTCATTGTAGCAATAGTGTAAATTTAAGACAAAAATACATTAGTATTTTAATTGACCTACCTAGGTCAAATTTTACTTAAATGTATTTGGAATTAGTTATTTTATAAAAATCGGTCAAGTGTTTAGACTGCAGAGGCGCACATAGAATCAAACATACAAACAAACAAGCATACATGCAGCTCAAACACATTACCCTCTTTCTGGGTCCGTCGGGTAGAAAAAAAACAAGGCGATTTGAAAACTACATATTTTTATTTTGTTTTTGTAGATAAATTTTGTACATAAATATAATTCATCAAAATCTAAATATTCTACTCCTTCAAAGGACTGATCATCACTCTGTTTCGAAGTACTGGCAAGAGGGTACGGGGCATCTTCAGTATCATCATTTGGTTCTTCAGCACTATAACAGCTATCTGAGTCATCTTCACTGCTCTCATCACCAACGTGAATAATAAATTTCTCTATGTCTTCGTACAGGGTTTTGCCCCTATTGTAATATTCCATTTCTATTTTCTTTACATGGTCACAACAATTCTTCCAATCTTCACTTGTAATGGAGTTGAAGGCATCTAAAGCTAATTCTTTAATATTTTTTGCTCCAACATTCTGCGAAGCAATCTTTTTTTTTGCTTGTGCCCAAATTAACTCTATTGGATTAAGGTCACAGTGATAAGGCGGTAACCTTACCACTGTGTGACCGTGTTGCCCCAATAATTCATCAATTTCATAAATTGGATCTGGTTTATGCTTCTTTACCAGCTGAACAAGAGAAGGTTTCCTTAGTTGTAGATCAAAGGGAATATTATTTTCTAACAACCACATTTTTATTTCATCAACCTTGTTGGCTGATGTTGGACATTTATTTTTTACCACCGAGTGGTAGGGAGCATTGTCCATAACAATGATTGAGGGTTCTCTAATATTTGGTATTAGTTTTTCAGTAACCCATTTTTGGAAGTTTGCCCGGTTCATCTCAGAGTGATAATCTTCTTGTTTATTTAAACCACTAAAGATTAAAAGAGCATTAGGCACAAAGCCTTTTTCACTTCCAGCATGTACTAAAATCCATCTCTTTCCTTTAGAAATTTCTGTAGTCACACCTCCTGTGTTTATTGACTGCCAACATTTTTTAACTTTATAGCTTGAATGTATATAACTTTCATCTAAGTAAATTATATCCTTCTGAATTTCTTCTGGCAAATTTCTATTGTCCATTATAGCTTGCAGATACATTTCTCTTTTGTGTGCTATAATGGGTTTTTCAAGCAGAACCTGCGTATTGGATTTACTTTTTGTATAGCGAAATCCTATTTTTTTTAAAAGTTTTCGCAAATGCTCACGACTACCATCATACCCAATGTCATCACGTAGCTGAGCCAATAATTTGCCAATTGTTGGCACTTCCTTTTTAACGGTGTAAAAAAAATGAATTTTTTGGCGTATTGCGCAGACGTCAAAGTCATCTAAAGTTTTTGATGGTCTACCTCTCCTATGTTTGGCTGGCGTTGAAAATTTGCCTTCATTTCTACTCCCTTCCTCTACTATCCTGCGTACTGTGCTTTCATAAACCCCTATAACAAACGAATTAAGATGAATAAAATCAAATAGTACATTTAACATATTTTTATAGTAGCTTAAAACTAAAACTTCCTTTATTTTATTTATTTTTTTTTTAATGTAGGAGGCCAGCGTCCCTGCGCTACTCTAGTAAGTAGTTAGTAAGCTAAATCTAAAATATGATTTTTTTTCTTATGGTTTGATTGATTAATAGATAGCTGTATGAATACAGTTATCACTATACTATGTAGTAAAATCTAAACTAGGTACTTTATTTGAGGCTGGTTGGATTGGATATAACTTCTTGACTCAAATTGTGCTGGTCGCACTATAAAAACTAGTTTTTGTTTACATACAAATAACCTCAAATTAAATTGCGAAAACGTAATAATCGCCATACATACATACATTAAACACTCGTCACTAATGGAATATTCTATTTTACGTAGTACTGAGCAAAGATAAATGGAATCTCACCGGTATATTCTGCTGTACGTTTGTAAACGTTTTCCAAATCAGTCAATAACTTTCCAGCTTGAAATTCGGACAAACACCGAATAAAAACTTTATACACGACATCACGGACACCGCTACGTTTAACCTTTTTCATGATGTCTCCTTTTTTATTTAAATTTCTTGTTCTAAATAACAATTTTATCTCAATAATTCTCCACTTCACGAAAAAAACAACAAATTTTTATTCAACTTGACAGCTACATTGGCAATTCAGGGTTACCAGGTAATGAAAAACGAATTAGTTCCAAAATAATTAATTTCATCTCTTTTATGTCGTACTATAGCATAATTTGTGTAGGTTTCATATTTTTCATTAAACCACGCTAATCCTCATTTTCGTCCACCATCGGGCCATCGGCATTATTAGTTATTTTTTCTGTTGTTCCTGTACCCACTATCCCCTTTTCGACCACAGTCGACCCTAACTGCAATAAAACCGCGACATCATTACCTCGAGTACCCACTACCCATATAATCCTAATTTTCTGTAATTTTGTTCACGGAGAGTGATTGCGGTAAGGAAAGGGAAAAGCCCCAAATGGGATCATTGACCCTTCGTCATTCACTAAATCACTAGTACACTACAACCGTACTACAAGCAGAGATTACTAAATAGTTACTCTACAACTGTGGAAGCTCGTAAAATAGCGTGTAAACAGTATATAGTAGCAATAACATACGTGCGACATTGACAAAATATGATTACCTAGTTAAGGTCGGACTACATTCGTTTTTATTATTTATATTACAGTCGTGTACAGTTTTTGTATAATATGATGTCACCTTTATTTTTTCCATTAAATAAACTAATTAACTGTTGAATTATATAATAAAACTAGCGGTCCGCCCCGGCTTCGCCCGTGGTACATATGAAAAATAGATGTTGGCCGATTCTCAGACTTACCCGATATGCACAGAAAATTTCATGAGAATCGGTCCACCCGTTTCGGAGGAGTATGCAGACTAACATTGTGACACGAGAATTTTATATATAAGATTAAATTCAAATAAGTTCGAAGCTACAGTTTAGCTGTAGCTTTTTTCAACTATTATAACGAAAATTCTAGCTTATTGGCATTTCTTGAATATTCTTTGGAAGAGGGCGCTGACTCCTGACATACAGGTTTTTACCTAGTTTGGGAGTCAGAGACTTCAGTGTTTCAAAATGTAAAACTTTTGTCAATAAATAATTTTTATTTTATTTATTTTTTTTATTTTTTTTTTATTTTTTAGCTTTAAAATTCATAGTAGGTATATCTTGACCATACTAAGTTGTATCATACAAGCTAGAATATAAACAGTGCAGAGAAATTGAAGAAACTATCCATACATTCTCAGAACAAGTCGATCAGCTACAATATAAGTATAAATACAACCGAATGAACAGGATCTAAACGAGCTCCTCATTGCCAGTCGTGGAAGACCTTTGAACTTTATTTTCACCATAAGTTTCATAATGTCACGAGTAAACAAAATATACGTTAACACTTAAATGTATTAAAAAACATTTGATCGAAATTCATGTAATCGTCGTCAATCGTAATTTTTGTTTGATTTTTTTTATTAATATAACTAATTTACTTAATTTAGATACTTGTTTCTTTTGAAAGACGAACAAACGGAAGTATGTACATTAAATTGTTATATAACTTTAATATATTCTTATTGGTACTAGAAATAAACCATTAATAAAATAAATCATCACATGACTTCGAACTGATAAAAGTTCAAAGTAATTCTAAATTATAATTAATTATTTCAACAAGGATATTTTAGACCTAACTGAATTCAGATCAATTGCTCTAGTGTATTACAACCGTAATAGATTCGTAATAAACCATAATTTTATATAAGTAGTTCACTTTCCGATGTAATTTACTTTGATAACATGGAAATCGACGGCTTGGTTGTAGATTGAGTGTAACTTATAGCTAGTGGTTAGCTTACAAAGTTGCAAGCAACAGGGTTGGATCTTGTGAATAATCGTAACTATACAAATAACTCATTTGAATACTTAGATATTATATAAATAATAAATCTGGATACCTATTTAGGTCACTGGTACCTGTTTATGTCTGGATACCTATTTAGGTCACTGGTAATAGGACCTGTTACCTAAATAGATCCCTGAGAATTAGATACCTGACCAAGTGACCTGAAATCTGAATATGGATCAATCTGTGGCTATACAATTGTATGATATTTTTATTCCATCTTCTTTCGGTTATGATGTGCTTACTACAAGTAATATAATACCTAATACGAAATTGGAAGTTAGGTATCCAGAACTTAAATACATACAGCTACATTTTATGTTTATAAATCGATTTTAAAATCAAATTATATGCAATTAACTTTTCAAAATATCTTCACAAATCATCGTGTTTACGATTTTGTTGCTGCAGCTAAAAAAATATTATTTATATGTTAATTACATCCCTGTTTGTTAATAATGCACATATTACAGAATACACATTATGGCACATTTGCTGTAATCAATCTAGTTCTTTGATTATAAATTGCTAATACTTAATGTCTCGTGAGAACTATGATACTTGCTCATTATTTTTTGTGAACATAAAACGATTGCCTACATTGGTAATTTACACTAGACAATAGATATAACATTAAATTATTTAAATTAACTAGCTGAACTGGCAACGTTCAAAAACAAATGTCAAATCACTACATAGTATAAAACAAAGTCGCTTTTTCTGTCCCTATGTCCCTATGTATGCTTAAATCTTTAAAACTACGCAACGGATTTTGATACGGTTTTAGTATATAATTTATTAGGTTTTAGACAAAGCGGGCAAAGCCGCGGGTGGTAAGCTAGTATAACTATAATAATGTATTTACGATGTATTTTAAGATAAAAAATATATAAAAATTCATACAAATCGAATTTTTCAATTTGATTTGGAAATTTGGTTTTGATTTTCAATGTTGACCAAATAAAAATAATAATATTTTTATTTGTATCCATTGTTGAAAGAAAGTAAAGTATATGAATTAAAAAAAAATCAATTAGGTATGAACATTTTAATTATGAACTTTTTGACTGTAATACCCACAGCCCACAGTAATACCAATACAATTATTTAATCTTAGAATCACTATACTTGAGAAATCGTTTATAATGTTACACGTTTATAATAATCGTATATAAATTATTATAACAGTTATAGTTAAACACCACACACGAAATTCCAAAGCTAATCGTTATCAGGTCATTGCCCAACAAGAGCCTTCACGCTCTACTCATAAGAGCTTTGAACCAGTTTTTATATATCAACAATGCAAGTGCCGACTTACACTTGAGTGTATTGATTTATCTTTGTAAGGATGTTTGCATGTAAGATGTGTTTTAATAAATTATGTTTGAGTAAAATCAAGCAATTTTTTTTCTGTGGTGTGTTCAATTTTTTTTCCGTGGCATATTCACAAAAATAACGAAAGAAATCCTGATCTTGAAGTCATAATTACTTACTTACCTTTTAATTATAAGTGATCAAAAAATAAAAAGAATTAGTTTATTTTTTTTATATTAGATATACCTACCCATTATTTAATTTTGCAGTTGACCTATTGATTTGATGATTTCAAAGTGATTTCAAATATTAATATAGCAACATATTATAACGTAATGTATGTAACGTTAATGTTTATAAATATATAATGATAATATAGCAACAGATAATCTGATCCTTTTCTTTATAAGGAAGCTTCAATTTCATCTTCATAATATTATAAAAATACGAAACACAAATAGATGAAAGACAAAAATCGAGGCACATCTACAAATTTCCAGACAGGAAGAAATTTTTGTAGAATACTGTACCTGCCTAATAGTTAATACCAATTTCTTAAACAACTTCTTCTCGTATTATAAAAAACGTTATAATATTAATATACCTCGTTAAATATGCAAGTTCCACTCATATTCTAATGAGGTTTTAATTTCTAACATGAAGACCTTAACATATTACTTACATAATGTAGGTATATTACGTCGGAGTTTAAATTAGATTTATACTAGATATGTAATTGTGTATACAATATACATAATTATATTTCACAGATACAAAATAATATCACAGGTTAGCACATTTTTACAACAATTATAAAAAAATTACCAACAATTACTCGAGAGACTGTTAAACATTATTAAATATGGCTAATTTTAGATCTTAATAACACAATACCTTATTAATGATTTTATCTGTTAGGAGTATAATTAAATCAAATTAAATTTGTACTAAGTGAACCATTAATTTTAATCACACAATATACCTAACTCTTTTTATGTGTGAATCAACGTCCTAACTAACATTATTAAGTAAATATATTTTAACCGAAACATGATATAGAAATATATGTTACAGTCAAAACCCTGAACCAGTCAATATCCTTATTGACGGTTATTAAGGTTATTGACTAAGGGCGTCGGTTAATATCCTTATTGACTGATTTTATCTGATAAAATCAGTTAATAAGGATATTGACCGTCATCAAACCGTTTTCGGTCAAGGCAAGATGAGAAAAGGCTAAATTTCGTTTGAAAATTGAAGAGGATTGTTACTACATAGGTATAGTTATGTTACCGGTAACCAAAAGTATAGGTGAAACAGGGAACTTGTGTGATAGTTTCTTACTCCTAAAACGTTAAAACGTTTCATGTATTCAGTCTTTAAGTTGAATTGTGTCTGTTTAAAAATTGTAAAAGTTTCTTTGATATCACGTTACACACACTTTATACATATTACGACAAAAGCTAAATATTATAAATCTATACTAATATTATAAAGCTGAAGAGTTTGTTTTTTGTTTGTTTGAACGCGCTAATCTCGGGAACTACTGGTCCGATTTGAAAAATTCTTTCGGTGTTAGATAGCTCATTTATCGAGGAAGGCTATAGGCTATATATCATCACGCTACGCCCAACGGGAGAGGAGTCACGGGGGTGAAACCGCGCGGAGCAGCTAGTAATTTATAAATGTAGATGGAAATCTTTGTAGGTATGAAACTATCCTATTTTCTCAAAGAAAAAGTCTCTAACAAAAATATATCACTAATCGAAGAGAACTAGGTACTAATAATAAAATATAATAAATTAACATTGTTTTAATGATCGTTACATAATCAATATCCTACGTTACGACGTTCAATGGATAAAATAGGTATCGTAAATAATAATTTGTATTCTGTCTAGATACTTCATCATTATAATGACATAGCCTTGACATGCACATGGTTAAATGGTTAAATAATTATTATTGTATTTAGTTAAACTTTAGAAGTTAAACAATACAATAGGCTATGACAAAAGCTCAACCTATTTGTGTACGCACTATTCATTATTCTTTACAAAATAAAACCTACAAAATTTTTGCAAAAACACCTCACAGAAGTTCCCACTAAAATAAATGTAAAAAATCTTCGGTACATAATATAAAATAACTACCAATACTATGATTCCATAGAATTTGAGAAAAATATACATGCAATGATATACTATATAGGTAGGTACGAAAAGCCATATTAAATTATTTCTGATAACGATTGGAACGGGCCACCCTAACCACGGGGTAAAGGACGTCATGACCTATTTTCAAAATATCATATAAAATGTGTATATTTATTGAATTGTATATAATTATTGGTTTAGTTATAGGTTATTTAATTATAGGTTTTAACCAAATATCTTAGTAAAATTAAAGTTTAGCTTTTTATAAAATACCTAGGTACTAAGTTACTTATTGCTCCCCCAACCCACTTAGGAAAAAAATTTTTTTTAATCATTAGGTACAAAATTCGTTCTGCCGTTCTTGGGTTATAAGTGGTGAGTGGTGACTAACCTGACGTTTTTTAATAAATACTTACATGTTACTCGTTTAAAGTGTATCTGTAGTATGTATTTTTAGTTTTTACCAATAAAATGGTGTATGGCATACTTAACATATGTAAGTGTACTTAGTAATTATTCATTATTTAAGTAATGTTATTATCATATAAACAAGGAGGATTGTTTATAATGTGTGTTAAAGTAAGGTGTTATTACGTTTCACCATTATTAAATTGCATGAGACATGATATTTTTTCCAAAACAAAAACAACTAATTTAGCATAGAGCGATCGAAAACTGAAATATGTATATTCGGCTAGGATATAATATATATTATGAGGAATACAATAAATAATAATACCTTGTATGAAAACAAAAAAATATGAATTCACGTAAGATCCTAAAAGTGTTTGTACAAGTTTACAGTTTTACACTCCCAAAGTCTAATATATAAACGAAAAAATAAGCAAAAAAAAAATACAACTAAAACTTATGAAATTATAATCTATCAATGTCGTGAATATGATAATTATTATTTAACTACACTACATGTTTAATCTATTAACAATTGCGAAAAAAAAAGACTTGTACCGCCATATTTATCCAAACGAAGATTTAAATCACCGAGAAATTTCGACATGCCATTTTGTAACTTATTCACAAAACGTGGCTAACCACGTGCGTTAACCAAACTGGCTTCGCTCTTTCTCTCAACGAGCATTACCTAAAATTGTTCCAAATAAATTACTTTCTAACGGAACGCACGCTCAGATTCAATTATCTTGAGTAATCTAATTCACCCATTGCCTTCGCAAAGCACGTGAGAATTGACGTGTTAATTTCCGCTACGTATCCAACGTTTATGTTGTTCACTTAAATAAGTAGTTTATGTTGTTTATTACTTAAATTACTATATAATTATTGAACAAAAAGTGTGTGTAAAAAATTCTAAACTTCATAATTTAATAAGTTTTTCAGGGAAATTTTTAGAACAAATCATACCAATGAAACACATAAAGCATCCTGCATGCAACACGTAAAAAGACCCGAAAGTGTCCTTATCTAGTTGGATTTTATTGGAATAAGTAAACAATACATTTATTTATATACGACGGTGCTTTAAATGAAAGTTCTTTGAGAAAAAGATTATAGAGGAAACTTAATTAATCTCTAGCCGCTTGTTTCTATCCCGCTAGATGTGACATCAAACATCAACACAACATTTATCTGTTACTTTTTCAATCGTTTACCAATTATTAACCTATGTTCTAAGCGACAACCAATCAAGGAAATACAAAACACTCCACTTAAATCAAAAAAAAAAAAAAAAACATTGAAACACGAAATAATAACAAACTTAAAACCACAGATGATATTATACCTAAAAAAATGCTTTGATGTGATTCTAAATGTATTGTTTTTTCCAGGATGCCGGCCGGGATGTCTGTGGCGGAGTTCTATAAAGGCAAGAGTGTCCTCGTGACCGGAGGCACCGGTTTCATGGGGAAGGTGCTGGTTGAGAAGCTTCTCTACAGCGTCCCTGACATTGGCGACATTTATATACTGATGCGACCAAAGCGCGGGAAATCCGTCAATCAGAGGTTAGAGGAAATGCAGAGGTTGCCAGTAAGTAATAATTGTTCTTTATTTAAATATTGAACTATTGAATGTAGATAAAAATAACCCTTTGTTTCTCTTTTTATAGCTAAACAAATACATGCATGCATGAGAATTATTATTTTTACTTATTTTGAATTAACTAAATTTAAATTATTTTCAAGAAACAATAAACACAATAAATCATTTCATGCTCTTGTGATGTACCTAAAATATATATAAAATCACATTTAACATAATTATCACATAAAGATAGAGTTGCATCTAATAGATAATCTGAATTTATGTATTTTGAGAGAAACATTCATGTATATTACATATAATTGACATAAATATTATATGTGGGCATTTCGCTCCCCGTTAAGATATGACTGCACATTAATTTATTCCAAAACAAAGCAAAAAATCCATAAAAGCCCAACAACGTGTATAACTTTTCTGTGCCTATACCTTTTATAGTGAAGAAAAATAGAAGACTACCGGACTAAACTCCACTGTATTCTTTTGAGGCAACAGGTGGATAGAATTCATCCGTAACCCCCTCGGCGGCAGCCCAAACGCAAACCTACAGGGGCAGGCGGTAGGTTTGCGTGTCTAACATAGTTTATTGAATACGAACAGTAAAGCAACGAAACCATTTCAATTAAATATACCTACGCACCCTTGAAGCAAGCAATTTAACTTGTCATGTATCGGCGTAACTTTTTCGCGATACGCCGCGGCCGTTGAAGTCGTTGCGTGCGCTCTTTGAGAGTTCACTCGCTACTGACAATACCGGGACGACTCGGACTGTTTACAAATCTCGTTGATGCGCATGTTTATGAAAGCCGCTTAGTAAAGTAGTTACCGTACTTTTCGTATTCAATTTACTGTGGCTCACCCTCCCAGGGCGGAGAGCGGGACACGTCTTACGCCGCCTCACCGGACCGTAGTAACTATTTACTAATCTGTGACCGGAAGATGGATTATATTCCCGATCCATCGCCCGACCTACTTCGCTCGATTAACTCAGACTGCTATATTCTGGAGAGAGCAACTTTTATTTAAATATGAATATTATTATAATAATTAATAACTATGGCTTTGCTATTCTAAGTGTCATTGTTATTGGACAATATTAACACTGTGTTATTAATGATACCACGTTCACACGTTTAAAATATGTAATATTTTAAAAAGTTTCTCAATGTCAAAACCTCTAATTCCATCTCCGGCCATTCACTTCTATGGTATTTGGTAATCGCCTCTGTTGCAGCGTAACGTATCTAATACTTCCGAAATATCATTAACTACCTGTACCCCGCGGTTTCACCCGCACAACAGACGCTACAATGCTATTATTGCTATAGATTAAAAAAAGCTGCCCCTAAGCGGATTAACATAATAAATATGTCTCTTTCGGATACAATAACATATTGCTATGTCGACTGAGCGGAATGATTACCTACCGAGTGCTTGACTCGATTTGCTTCAATGGAGATATTTAATTATCTAGTGCAAAACATAATATAGGTTACCTCCACGTTACCTCAGCCTAAATAGGTATCACTGGTATGATAAACGTTGGAATTTTATGGTATGGTAAAATACGTTAGAAAATCTCTATTACTATGTTATGTATCCAGCCTTAACTTATTGATGAAAAAAGTGGGTTCTACTAAGGGTTCCACTAATTAATATTTTAATATCCTAGAACAAAACAAATAAAAATTTTACACTTTTACCACTATAAATATTAAATAGGTACATCAATTACGTTGGAATACATAAAATCCAATCCAAAGCAGTGGTGGCTCAGTGGTGAGGACCTCGAACATCAAATCCGGGGGTTCGAGACCAGGCGGGGGCGTGCAGTAAATAATTAGATTTTCCAATTGATCTGCACATAACGTCACCACTGCTTGTCGTGAGGAAACCGGCATGTCGAAGAATCAAAAGTTCGACGACATTTTCAAAGATTGTATTATTATTGACATCCGCCAACCCGCACTTGGCCAGCGTGGTGGATTACGGCCTGATCCCTTAAGGGAGGCCCGTGTCCCAGCAGTGGGAACATAATATATGGGCTGATAAATTGATGATAATGACAAATCCTTCCATTCATTATTACGCTAGAAACTATTCTTTCTACCAATATGCGAAAACTCTAATTAATTGTTAGTGTAGACTGTAGACAAATAAAAAGAACACACGTGACAGAAGTGAAACTACTTTGGCAAGATTCAATGATACCAAAATCGTCGCCTTACTCCATGACGTGATGGTATTGCCATGACGCGACTTTGAAATTTTACTCTCAACACGCCTAAAGAAGTTTCACTTCAAAAATGTGTAATACTTTTTACTGCTTTCAATATTAAATACACAAACATCCATTTCGTCTAAATACATACTTATAAAGTAAAAAAAAAATATTATTTCCAGCTATTCGACCGTATAAGAAACGAACGTCCAGCAAGCTTCAAGAAGATAAAGGCATTACAGGGTGACGTGCTCTTCGAGAACTTTGGTCTATCGGACAATGATATAGAAAAACTATCCGAAGAAATATACTTAGTGTTTCACTTCGCTGCGACGTTAAGGCTAGAAGCACCATTAAAGGACAATGTTAATATGAACACTTGCGGCACTCAGAGGACTCTAAATGTGGCTAAAAGATTGAAGAAGCTGCAACTGGTGGTGCATCTATCTACCGCGTTCTGCTACCCTGATTATAAGGTTTTGGAGGAAAAGGTAATTGTATAGTTAGCTGTTTTAACACCAAAGTCTTTTAATAAAGCCCACTAAAATTAATTAAACTGCGCAAAACTTTACCAGTTCAAAATTACGACTATAAGAATACCGACTAACGAATAACGACTATTATGTATGTTATAATGGCTACTACATGTAGTAGCCATTATAAGTTGTTACTAAAAAATTTTCATTTTTTATGTTACTATGCCATAAAAGCTTTTTTTTGTGTGGTGTCTCTCAATGTTAGCCAGAAGGGCTTCTACATTTTAACGCGGACGCGTAGGTGAACTGAAGGTTCACCCTGGTAGCGACATGCGCAAGGGCGTCCCCCCTTGACGGGGATCTCGAACCTCGGCTTGGGCTGTCGCTTGAGTGGAGGAGGTCGGAAGGGCCATAAAAGCTGCCCGACCGAGTCCTTAAAGCCTCCTCCACACAAGCGACAGCCCAAGCCGAGGTTCGTGATCCCCGTCAAAGGGGGACGCCCTTGCGCATCTCGCTAACAGCGTGAAACTGTTCACCTACGCGTTCGCGTTAAGATGTAGCAGCCCTTCTGGCTAACATCGAGAAACACTACACAAAAAGCCATAAAAGCTATATTCTCATAGTATTATAAATTTTGATTTTATCAAATACAAAAAAATACAATTGTTTGCAGTTATTTTTTGATGTATCGAATTTTTTTCTTGCACATTAAAAGTTAGCTCTTAAGATACCTACATAGCTTTTCTAGTTCAAGAGACAGTGCAAAAATTATGTAGTTTTAATGTTTTGGAAAAACAACGATTGTATTATTATTAATTGATATTTACAATGATTACAGATCCATGCACCAACCGTACAACCATCTGACATAATGAGACTCATAGAATGGCTGGATGATAAGCAATTAGCGCTCCTGACTCCTTCACTTTTGGGCGCCCATCCAAACTGCTACACTTTCTCTAAGAGACTAGCCGAATCCATCGTCGCGGATGCGTTTGAATCTTTACCAGTGGTTATTGCAAGACCGAGTATAGGTAAGTGTATGGAAGTTAGATTTTATGATTGATTATTAATGCATCGATAACAAAGGTTATAATTAATATCAAGTGTTCTGTTCGTGATACCTTTTTTTTGAGAAAAAATTATAAATAATCTAGTTTTAAATTCACACGATCTTATAGTGATATCGTAATCGTAAATTCACGATTTATGCAATTTTTTACATAGTTTCAGGTTTAAAAATATTTAGCATTAAATTATATTAGTTCATAAGCTTGTTACATTTGACTTCCAAGATAATAATTAAAAATCAGCTTATGAACGAGATTATAAAGCTCCGTTTTATACAATTAGTTCTATAATGTTTGAATACTTAATTTTATAGAATAAGAAAATTTTATTGAAAATACAAAAACTAAAAGGTACCTATACTACAATCGTGTCTTATCAAGATTATTTATACATAGTACCGATTCGTTGAATTTAATTAATTATGTTGCATTCATTTAAAATTTATCTCGTAGAATGTGCAGAGCTACGTCTATTGCAACTCATAGATAACTAGGTAGCCATAGATAATGAGGTTTTACAGGTAAGCACTGACCGATCAATACCTGCATGCGTGCATGCGTATTACAGATGTCTATTACATGTAAACACTGAGATATAACATATAGACATATCACGATTTTGCCTATACATATATGCATGCTTTATTATATTAAATATACATTTTAATATAAATCCATCAATTAAAAGACACTCATAGCAAAAAATAATAAAAACATGTCCATTATACAACGTTATAATTAAATGTAAAATAACATTACCTCTCGTACTGAGAAAGCGTTAAGAGCCCTTATCGATTTTAGAGTGATTTTTACTTGTTTCTGTAATTCTTTA